>JAOYMR010000013.1:74840-92543 GCA_025802075.1 Tenebrosternarchus preto | reverse complement strand
TTTGAATGATTCCACTCGCTCCACACATTCACCGTTGATGTGTAGGGGGGCAGGAGCGGCCCTGTTCCGCCGGAAGTTAGCAGTTGTAGGGAGTTCTGAGGGGATGGGGCCTGATGTAACAGCCTCATTTGCATGGAGAGGGGTCTGATGTAACAGCCTCATTTGCATGGGGAGGAGTCTGACATAACAGCTTCATTTGCATGGGGAGGGGTGTGATGTAACAGCCTCATTTGTGTGAGACATGCAGGACTGGACAGCACTGGATCTGGACACTGGTTACCAGTAACCTTGGTGACCTCCTTGCAGCCGCCCATCACACATAACAAAGTCTGTTGGACGAGGAAGCTCCACCCACTGCATGTGCTGCTCATTTTGGTCCACTCATTTTCTGTTTTGGTCACCATGGTGACAAGGTGGCTGCCCTCATGGAAGCATATCCGTTTGCTTTTTACTGATCTGAGATCAGAGACACCGCCACAGAAGCCAGCAGTCCTAAATAAAGGGAGTGTCTAGTTCAGGGAATTTTAATGTAAATTCACCAATACTTGAGGCTGATGTAAAACTGAGTGACAGAGTGGCCATTTACAGCATGACCTCTTAATGCAATGCTGTTTATAACCACAAGGTGGCAGCATGACTATTAGTTCAACCTGACCAACTATTGCATCACGTTACTATTTTTTGTATGCCTGTGGGATTCAGATAGAGGATGTCTGTTATAGTACAACTCATATCTAAATGAGATCTTTAAAGTAAGACTCATGTATATTTTCTCTAGAGTTTTGCAAGTTTCTATGATGCAATATAAACAGAGATAAACTATATGTGAATCAGTGGTTTTTAAAAGTCTTATAAAACTCCCTCTTGTGGGCGAAAATCACAGAAACCTCTTCTGTGCATTCACAAAGTCTTTCTCAAACTCTTGCCACCTTTTTAGTAGTTTTGTTTGGTTTTTTTGTAGCAAAAACTGCCCTTGTTACTGTGCTGCAAACACTTGTCTAGGATATAAACTCTAGGTTGCTCCTGAAACTCACCTCATCAGACAAAAGCAATAGATAGCAGAGTTACAGCTGGACGGAACATATCAATAGGTTGGCCAGCTGTCAAAAGCAATGATAAAAATAAATAAATATAAAATCAAATCAGATAAGGGAATCTGTAGACATGTTTATTAATTTATTTACCCCTTCTCCTGGTTGTCCGTGGTGTTCACAAAATATTAATAAAACAGAACAGCTAAGATCAGTAAAAAGTTTGAATTTAGTTTAACCCAGCACAGATTTAACTTCAGTTCAGATTTAACTTCAGCTCAGATTTAGAATATGAATCAAGGAAATTATCATCAACATTTTCTATCTATTTTTTTGGTTTTACCTTCAGATTCCACACATACACAAATGCCATCAAAAATTGGCTGAATGTCAAAGAGATTTTCCACTGCTATCATTGGCTATTCTGTGTGTCAGTCAATGGCTTCCAGTCTGAATGGCATCCAGCACAGTTATAGTTTTTTTTTTCTCCTCCACTCTAGGCAGACAAAAAGTGATTCATATTAAAACATGTTCACATAGAGTAACATCTGTACATGTGTGGAAAATGAGAAAAAAACAATGTGAAATAAACCATAATCATAAAGAACAAACAAACAAAAAACTGTAAATGAAATAAAACCATAAACATAAAAAAAAAAAAAAACCCGATATGAAATACCATGAACATAAAGTACAATGTGAGGTGATAACAGTGACCGGTTCTGTTTGGTTCAAACACAGCAGCTCTGCAGGGAAATACATTTCCCATGATTCCTCCACAGATCCAAGAGAAAGAAGAAGACCTTCTCATGTCCTCTCTGGTTCCCTCTTGCAATGTCAACCCCAAACTGTAGCTGCTAGAGCCCATGGTCATGGTGCACAGGGCACCCAGGCGCCAGGGACACGCCCATCCCTTCACCGGCGCCAGGGACACGCCCACTCCAGAAACACGCCCATCCCTTCACCTAGCGCCAGGGACACGCCCACTCCGGAAACACGCCCATGCCTTCACCAGCGCCAGGGACACGCCCACTCTAGAAACATGCCAACCCCTTCCCCGGTCCCAGACACCCACTTATTAAAATCACCTGGCACTAATTATTAGTTCACGTTGTTCCTCTGCACTATTTAAGCCCACAGATCCCACCAGTCACTGCTGTCCGTGTGCTGAGGCCAAAACAGAGATGCTTCAGGCTTTTCTGCAGCTTCCAGGTGGACTGTCGCCTTAGTTACCGCTCTGCTTTCGTTTTGTTCGTGCTGATTAAACGTTCGATTTGTGTTCAAGATGGAGAATAAAATCACTCCTACTCTCATATATATATCCTCTTTATATGTGTATATATATCATCTTTATATGTGTATATATATCCTCTTTATATGTGTATATATATCCTCTTTGCTTAACACATAAAAAACAGGGAACATAACTCATATACAGCATACATATGATTATAGTGTGATAGTCAATATTCTTATATCTTATATCTTAGATTCTTTGAATCCATTTTTCCTGATAACAGCTTCTCTTCACCATGAGTTTCATCAGGCACCAGCTGTGATGCTTCTCTATGAGTCTGAAGAAACTCTCACACATGCAGAGCACTTGTAGGGTTAGGGTCAGGTTCTGAAAGAAAGCTATTTATCTCAGATTTATTGTATGTGGGTTTTGAAAATTAATTCATATGTAGGCTAACAGGCTAATAACTTTCCCAATTTATATTTATATTTGACACAAATTTAAGCATTAAAATGTCTTTGTTTAACAGTTCTTAAAAACTTATACTTTTGACTGTTTTACTGTATATATTCACCGTGTGTTCGCAGCACCTCACATTGCAGCAGGACATTCTATCCTATTTTCCAGCCTGACAGGTCAAATTCACCTGTGCAGACATTGTTTCCTTTGGGGCTTTGGACGGAGACAGAATACACACACATCTTGAGAGCATCCTGAGGCAGAGGACCTGGTCTGGGTACTGAGCTTTCAGGGACTCCACTTTCCGAGAGTAACGGTTTTGTTCACACTGCCACTGTGCATCTAAAAAAACCCGAACATTATGAGGAAGGCAGAAAACAGAGACAGATGGATTTGTCTGGAGGGACAAACAGCAGGACTTGCCTAAATGCAGTTTGTTAATTATTTTAATTAATTAATTAATTATTAGCAGTTCAGTAAGCATACTGTGACTAGTATTGGATTAGATTGTAGCAATCATGAATTGAAGCACCTTTGCTCTGACAGGATGCTAAAAATGGAGTAGATACCTAAATGCATAAATGAATAAATTAAATATATAATACATTAATAAACAGTCTTTGAAGGAATATACAGTACCAGTCAAAAGTCTGGATACACCTACTCATTGCATATATTACATATTAAACCAGTGAAATAACACATATGTGATTATGCTGTGATATTCAATATTTTTTTTATCTTAAATTTAAGATCCTTCAAAGTAAAGCCACCCTTTACTGTCCTCCTCAGCTCCACACTAGTGATGTTCTCTAGCTGCATGAGGAGACGCCTGTAATACTTTTCCATCAGTCTTGAAGAAATTCTCATGTGGGCAGAGCACTTGAAGGGTGAGGGACTACAATTAATTGTTTGTGCATGTGTGTGTGTGTGTGTGTGTGTTTTGAAAATCTGTTTAATGAAGGCTAACAACTTTACTGATTTATATTTGTCTTAGTGTCACGTCTCAGCGGACGCCCAGCTCGCAGGCCACGCCCACCGCGAGTCGCCTGACTCAGTCCCAATCACCAGAGTATTGACATCACCTGGTGCTCGTCTCTCCGGGCCTTTATAGGCTGTGCACAGACACTGCTACATTGCTGCACATTGACTCTGCGTATGCCACTGTCTGCCTCTCAGCTAAACCTTGTTACTGCTGTGTCTGTGCGTAGCGCATATCGCCCATGTTTGCTCAGTCTCGCCGGTGACACCGGCTCATCTGTATTTATTTACTTGTTAATGCTAGCCATTGTCTGCTAATGCTAGCCTCTACTTGCTAACATCATCCTTTGCTTGATAACTTAGCCTTGTCTGCTGTTTGTTTGTCTCTGCACTGCTATCTGGCAACCCTGCTTAATAAAACCCTCTTTAAGCATGTTCCCTGAAGCGTCTGCCTCTGCTCCCTCTGCCCCGCCGTCACACTTAGAAACAAATTTAAGTAGAATTCATTAGATTAAAATGTCTTTGCTACTATTGAAAGCACACATTCAGTCAGGTGTGTCCAAACTAATGACTAGTACTGTAAGATTAGCTCAGGTTATCAGATTCAGATTACCTCGGGCTATCAGACTCAGATTAGCTCATGATAATGGTTATTATCATGTCATATCATAATAGCTAACAGAATCAGTCTAGTTCAACTATAGCAGGCTAACAGCCACAGTTTAGCTCAGGTTTATCAGGCTAACAGACTCAGATTAGCTCAGGCTGACAGCCTCTGGTTCACTCGAGATGAATAACTCAGGATGGGTGAGGCAAATTTTGTGAACCTTTGCTCACTAGTTAAATTAGTGTGAAAAATGTTGAGAATGTCCCTTTAATGTCTGTTTTTGTTAGTCAGTTTGATGCTGTAGGGCAATTAATATCAGATTAGCAGTGAAGAGAGAAGGCAAGCCTCAGTGAGCAGTCCAACATGCACATATGGAGGGTTTACCCACATCAGTGGAGTGTTTAACCTCCATATGAATCCGTTTTAAGATGCTTTGGGAGCAGCACACTGTCAAGAAACTGTATAAAAATGACTAAGCAGAATTCGTTACCAAATGCTGTCAAGAATGCTAAGATGCAGGTGTTAATGCTAGACTATAGTTACAAGTGGGAACGGTAGGCTATAGTTACAGGTGGGAATGCTAAGCTATTGGTAAACAGGTGGGAATGCTAGGCTATAGCTAAACAGGTGTTAATGTTAGTCTATAGCTAAACAGATGAGAACACTAGGCTATAGCTAAAAAGGTGGGAATGCTAGGCTATAGCTAAACAGGTGTTAATGTTAGTCTATAGCTAAACAGATGAGAACACTAGGCTATAGCTAAAAAGGTGGGAATGCTAGCTATAGCTAAACAGGTGGGAGTTCTGATGGTGACATCTGTGCTATTGATGCTACAACATGGATAGATTAGATTAAACATTAAAAAGACTGAGTGCAGTCAATATTATTCTATAACATTTTACATGAAAGGATCTAGATTGTATGTATTTGCTGTCAAAAGATATGGCCATAGGCTGTAATAATCATTACGATGCCTCACTGCTAAACATGGGTTTGTTTTCTTTATACATTTCCTTTTAGATCACACATCTATTCATCACAGACACTGTTTCCCAGTGGAATCAGACCCAGCCTGAGAAAGGAAGAGGGAGCTGAAAGTAGCTACATTCACAGGGATTATGAGAGAAAATGGGAGAAAAATAGCTAGTTCTGATGATCCACGTATATACTTATCAGGAGTGGATAGAGAGAAATAACCACTTAATTCAAAAGAAACAGCTTCCAAAAAAAAAAAAAAAACTGGTCCCCTAATAAACAGTAGAAAAAGTTGAAACACTAGTTATCTAAATTATCCATATAAAAGCCTAAAATATATCATATCCGGCATAGACTTAAGAACACGCTGACATAAGACATGGTGTGGAACTCTGAATCTTAGAATCTCTACTGTTAGTCTAAGATAACATCGTTAACCACGTTTGTAAAGCCTGTGTAGTCCAACAGGACAGGGGCCCTCAGATACACACGTGTTCGATTACCGCATTCATTAGTGCTGTCACGACCTATCGATAAGTTCCTGTAAGTTATGAGAGTAGTCTATGAATCAACATGCTGATTTTGCTGTGTTTATATTTTCTGAATAGGAAGAGTCTTATATGTAAATACTGGGAGAGTTAAGCTTGAAGAAGCAGAACGATCCACGTGTGTAAAATGAAACACTTTGTCAGTTTACATTAAAGGAATCCAAGAACTGTACAGTCCAGTTTAAGTAATCCAGATTCGCTGAAGCTTTCTCGTTTGTGATTTACAGTACTTTCTTTTAAGATTATTATTATTGATTATTATTATTGATTGTTTTCTTATGAGACTTAATTATTGGACGTTTCTTTACATCAAGAGTTTTGCATGCGGTGTTAAATAAGTTTTGGGTTTTTATTTGTGTGTGTATGATTAGAGTACTGGAGTTTATCTTGTGTAATCTGTAATTCTTTCATAGCTGCAGAACACAGCTCTGAAAATCCCAATTTAAACTGAATTTAAACCCCAAATGTAAACGGCTCAGTAACAGAGCTCATTACTACTGTATTGCTACACAGGGATGAGTGGAGTTATGTTTCTCCAGACTGGGCTGAACAAGTAAATGTCTTTGCACACAAGGCAACATTTACCATCACACATGACAAGATGTTCAGCTGCATTAAAGAGGAACTGCACTCTGTACCCATGTTTAATAACGTGGCTTTTCACACATGTTCAGATGTGCTACTTCAGGATTCATACATATTCTCTGGAAGATCATGCAGAGGTTGTTTCTGCTGTACAACTGAAACATACCCATTGCATGCCCTTAGATAATTCAGCCGAATTCAATATAAATTTGATTTTAATTTACAGAGTGCGTTTTACGAGACACGGACACAAAGCAACTTTCCAGGAATCCAGGTCTAACTCGATGAAATGGCGTGAAGGAATAGCTTTACAAGAATCGTAAAAAAAAAAAAAAACGTCAAACAACTACTGTCATGTAGACAACAGCGATGATAGTCAGAAACACTCATAAATAATCAGAAAATATAGGAAATGTAAAAAGAAATTGTACAGCACATAAAAGAATTTGCAAATGTACAAAAACATACAATATAAAAACCAGTTGGTAGTGCATCTTTGAGTGGCCTTATGTGTGCTGTTCCTTTGAGTGGCCTTATGTGTGCTGTTCCTTTGAGTGGCCTTATGTGTGCTGTTCCTTTGAGTACGCTGTTCTTCTCAGATATGAGGTCTGTGTACTGTCTTACTCTTAAACCTTTTGCAGACAAAACCACTGTAACAAAAAAGCACCCTTGAGGCTTTCAGGCCCCTGTCCCTCAGAGCAGCTGCCTTTAGGGCCTACGTTTCACCCCGCTTTATATTCCTCCCTCTCTGAAGCCTGTCGGGCTGTCAGGAGAACACAGCACGGAGGGATCACCCGTGAAAACATGAGGTGAGTGGGACTGACCCAGGGTTACACACAAGGACAATTCCTGGCCTTGCTTTGTCAGGATGAGAGGGGGAAGAAAAACAATGTTATGGCCCCCCAAAGGGGGAGGAGCTTGGCTGTTGCCATTTTAGAGAGGGAGAGGGGGAGTTCTTCCTGTGCCCCTCTGTCCTGCTCTGCAGTTGTGTGTGTGTGTGTGTGTTTGTGTGTGTGTGTGTGTGTGTGTGTGTGAGAAAGAGTTTGAGTGTGTCTGTGAGTGTGTGTGTGTATTTGATTTCCTTGTTTTTAACCTTTGCTTGGATCCTGGGCTTAGCAGTCTGCTAACTGCAGCCATTCTCTGGGATTGTGCATCATCTCTGTACGTAAAATGTGTGTAGAGAAACAACAGCGTCCATCTCACTTTGGTGTCTTAGAGGAGGCTGGACCTCCTCCACCCCCCACCCGCTCGGAAATGGAATTAGTTCCTTTGTGCTTGGGGGAGTGGATGGAGAGGGGGTGGAGCAGCGTGGAGGCCAGGAGGCAGGCCTTGGGTCTCGTCCACTGAGAGCAGAGCTCCTGCTTTCACAAGTCTCCTCCAGAGGGAGGGGCTGGTGGGGTTACAGGCCAGTGGTCAAGCACTCTGCACAGCCAAAAGACGAATGTCTCACTTAAGCCCCTGATTTCAAGGACTTTGTATTAAAGAGAAGTGCAATAAACAGGTGTTTACTGGTTGAGGAAGAGACAGAGTGTGTCCTTGGTGAGGTAATGCTAGGAGAGGTGCAGCAAACACGCTAATGGTGGAGGCAAGGCCTGGGGAACTTTGCACCTGATTTCAGATGCACAGTTGTTCTACTGGGAAGGGTGGAGAAAAACACATATAGTGAAAATTACTATTTGAGTTTTAATTCTGATTTTTTTAAAAATTGGGTATGTTTAAGGGTGTTAGGGTACGTATTATGGTATGTTTAAGGGTGTTAGGGTACGTATTATGGTATGTTTAAGGGTGTTAGGGTACGTATGCACTATGTTTAAAATGATGACAACAGTGCTATTGGTAAAACACTAATACTGGACAGTTAAAAGAGATAATAAAAGTAGTGGAAAGAATAAGACTCTTACTCCTTTATTTGTTTATTTACAGCAACACTAACAGTGGCCACACACACACACAAATTTTGCACTAATTTTAATAATTATTAAAAACAAACAAACAAACAAAAAAATATATATACACTTTTTGTGTATATATATATATATATATATACACATACACACACACACACACACACACTTTGGTTGTTTTTAAAAAGTTAAAAATTGTGTGAAATTGGCCAATAAATAATATGTATTCGTATTATCGGATTATTTGGATTTACACTTCGTGCTTTTATCTGAAAATCGGGGAAATCATCCCCACTGGATAGAGCGGCTGATAAGGGACATCCGGGCGCCTATGTACAACTGCTCTTTTTTTCTTGAACCAACACTTTTTTGGATTGGTGGAGACGTAAAGATCGGAAGTAGTTTATTTATGCTAATGAAGAAGCTGGGGGTTGTAGATATTTACGTTCAACGGGAGCCGCCCTTCATTCACGCACATGGTTTTAGGCTGGTCGCCTTCGCGCCACTTTCACAATTTTACTATCATTTCCAAAGTCGTTTCGTATAATAATCGCGCTCCGGTGAGGCTCCACGCCGCGCGCTGTACGATAGATTAGCTTAACTTAAAAGTTTATACTTCAGTTTCGCAGATTTGCCCAAAGCACTGACAGTAAACGGTAAGTGTGTGCGCGAGTGTGTGAAGATGGTGGCTTTCGCTGGTGAGTGTCCGACTCTGCAGCGTTATTGACATGGAACCTGTTGTTAATTTTTTCCTTCGCTCGCCGGCTTGCAAAGTGGATGGCTTTTTATTCCTCGTGAAACCGATCCGTAGTGATTACGGCAAAGAAATTCGTGGCGGCGGTCTTTTAAGCGACAACATTGACGATAAAAACAATGTAGTACGAGGCGCATGGCAGCTCGCGCCTCCATATCTGGGAGAATGAGGGAGATTTGAAAAGCGTGTGCGTGCGCCACTGCGGTGCCCCACGAGCTCCTCGGTTCACTCGCGACTGCGCTTAACTACACGATTCGCGTGCAAATCGAAAGGATCGGGGCACCGCGGAAAAAATTAAGTTTCGGGAGCAGCGTATGGATGTTTTTTAAAAACCCCTTGTGTGGGCAGTGGCGTGTGAGTTAAAGTGCCTCCAGAACAAAGCGGCAGCACATGGAGCGGCGTAGGCCGCGCGCTCGCGAGGTAGCATCCGCGGCTAGCAACCGAAACTGGCGCGGGATAAAAACATGTATGTATTTATTTATTTATTTTGGCCGTCCGTTTGGACCTTATCGACGTGTTTTAGACGCGAAGCGGCGTTTTTGAAATAAAGACGTCGCCGCGGACGCTGTGTGAAACTGAGGGTCGGGACACTGGTTGCTTTTGTCGTTAGTCGAGCTTTATGGGGGACGAAGCTAGCAGGCTAACTCTGCTAGCTGAGCGGTAGCCGTTGTAGTTTCTCCGTGTACTCGGGAATTAAATGGCCAAGTTGGTAGTTTAGTGCGGAGCCTTAACCCCGTGCCGTTATCTGCTTCCACTCGGGCGGCTCGTAGATGGCACGGATTTAAAAGCCGCTCTTTATTTTCGAGCTGTATGTACGATGGTTTAGGCATGCTTGGGCTCTGTTAGCTAGGGCTCGTTATGCTGTCCTGTCGTTAGCATTAGCCTTCGGCTAGCCCTAGCGCTGCTTAATGGTGGCTAACGTTTAGCTTCAGCGCGATAGCAACAACGCAGCGCTGCTTCGTCGAAGTCTGACGTGCCCAAACGCGCACACTACTAGACCTCGGCTGCGGTTTGTCGCAATTTATAAGAGAATGTTTTATTTTTGCGCAAGTTGAGGGTCGGAATTGAGTAGTTTAAACGTGGAATGGTCCGGCTTGCGAACTCAACGGCGCCATGTTAGTGTCTACCATGGGGGAGGGGGAGCCGTGGGGTCGCTCCAGCACGCACGCGTGAGACGTACGGGCAGCGCGGTCCGCAAGCTGCGCAATTCATTCATGCTTTTACCTCCGGGTTCGCGTAACGTGACACTTGAAGCACAGACACCTGGGCGCTGATCGGTAGTTAATAATTGCACTCGATCGGTTGCCTGTGAAGATGGCCCTCCCCGTCAAAGTTGAGTAATGGTGGAAGCGCCTCTCACGCGCAGGAACAAGCAGCCTCGCGCTATCCCCGTTTATGAATCGCTACACCATGAGGCTCCGCGGCTCGTGCTTTCCCTCGCACAAGCACATGTCGCTTGAACTTGTATTAAACTTTGAAGATTCCTTGTTGACCACTAGCCAGTCAACTAACTGCCTTTATTTTATGTTTGTCTCTTCCCCCAGCTTGTTCTGCGTCAGTTTCCAGCACCAGAGGGCAGGAGGAAGTTCCATCCACAGGTGAGCCTTGCCCAGCGGATCCCGGCGACGGTGGGCCGAGTCCCAGCGAGTTGTCTCGGTATTGCCAAAGTGCTTACAGTGCAGGTAGTGCTAAGGAACGTCTACTGCAGTGAAGGCACTTCTAGCGATGCCCTGACGATGGCGCCGTCCTAAGGCCTGGTGATCGGTGAGCGAACACGTGTGAACGACTTTGTGCTAAGGTGCATCTAGTGCAGATAGTGAATTACACTGGCACCTACTGCCCTAAGTGCTCCTTCTGGCATGAGGGGCTGTGACTGGCATCAGAGCGCCTGGAACTTTTTAAGAATTTCCACTTTTCCTAGGGCCCCGTTCCCCGTTTTGGTGCAGTTCTCTGCTAGTTTTGCATAGTTGCATTACAAGAAAACACGAGTTGTGCAAATCTATGCAAAACTGATGGTGGCCTGCTGCTTCTCCCACCCGGAGCTCCTCCAGGAGGCGACCGCCTCGCCCCCACCAGGGTGGGTGTTGTCGTCCAGCGTCTCGACGGGGTGTCCTGCGGGCACACCTAGTTAAGCTGAGTTCGAGCGGTGCTAAAGTGCTTATAGTGCAGGTAGTGTTTGCAATCTACTGCAGTGTCAGCACTTCAAGTACTTCCTAGCTAAGCGCATCTGGACTTGGCCACGCCCAGGACCCGCCCCCCCTCCCGCTGCCCTCGGTCAGTTTTGCTGGTTTGCATTCAGCCTGACTCGCCGGCCGCTGTGCAAATCCATGCAAAACTGACGGAGGTGGCGACCGTGAGTTCCGAGGCTCCTCCCACAACGAAGCCCCTCCCCCAATCGCCCCTGGTCTGGTCCGTTCCTCCGCAGGCTGGGATTGGCGTCAATGCTGGGCCCGGTTGCGTATTGCACTAGTCCCGGCCTGTGGAGGGTGGCGTGGCGAACACCCTCGCTGCCTGGCGGGCTGCCGCTGTGTTTGACACACTGCCTGTATTTTAGGTGCATGTTTAGAGCATTGCATGTTTTCCAGAATTAAATCTGAAATGTTTGTGGGGGGGTGTGTTTATTTTTGTTTAGATGGTGGAAGAGAAGAGGTGATTGTACATCTTCCAAATGTGTTGGTGTTGTGTGTTTGTTGTGTTGCTGTTTTCCATGCTGCTGTGTATGAGCTCTTTAATCCGGTGTGTGATTAAAAAACGCAAAAGTTAATGTTGTCTTTTTGTCATTTTGAGATGAACACTCCTTACTCAAGCCTGCGTACAACAATGGTTAGTTTATATTCATCATGATCTCTTGCTTTTCCTTTTTTTTTTTTTGTTCTTATTTATATTAAAATGCAAGTCTTTTGTGGTACCCAATATATTGGTCTCGCAAAGTAGTGGTCATTGTGAACTCTTCCTGATGGGTTTCCAGGACAACGGCTCATCCTGGGGTGTTTCCATCTGACCTTGGTGTAATATTTATTTAATGTTCACAATCTTCAGATGCCTTTGCTCTCCAGCCTTGAACTGTGGGTAAAACTAACCAGGCATTGAATAGATATTTGCGTGCATCTTGTCAAACTTGACTAGACCAACGTCTTGGGAAAATAAAACTTTCATCTTGATTGGGTGTAAAAGCACAACCGTAAACACCAGACGCCTGGGTGTTGGGTTTTGGTTGCAGGTTTAGGTAAGACTGGTGTTGGATCAATAATTTAAAGTATAATAATGGATCAATAATTTAAAGTTTCTGTGGACTGGGTATCAAAGAAATTGGGCTGGTCCTGATTACAAAAATGCAGACCAGATGGTGTCAAAGACTGTTCATTTAACATAAGGCATGTTAATTATTTAACAATTGCATAATGGTGTATTTCAATCACTATGGTGATTAGACACGACTGTAGGAGGTGGGCGGTTTTAATATTTCTGTTCTTTGCCCCGTTTGTTTAAAATGGTCGGTGTGCTGGAGAGAAGGCGAAGCGGTACTCTAATCCCTATAAGACCCATATTTTTGTGAAGAACTCCGATACCTGTTGCTCCGCAGAGAAACGAGCTGTGCTGCTGACCGAAACCGTGCGCCGCGGGCTCAAGCCTCGCGCGTTTGCTACAGCCGATGCTTCGCTGCTGTTCCGGGGTCAGTTACTGTTCCAGCCTCTTCTCTGCATCAGAACCACCGCGCTGAGATCAGCGGGTTCCTGGTCAGTCTGAGCGACTCCCGATCGCGGAAAAGACACACGAGTGTATGCAGTAACGAAAGTACAAGTCATCTCAGGCGGGTTCTGCTGCTTAAAGCAAGTTTTATTCCCACGAAATGGTAATTCAAACTTGAGCTACGTCTGAGAGTAGGTTAATAAAGATACAAAACGTTCGCTCCGTTAGATTTTAAACCCACAAACAAAACTAGGAAGATGTGTATTGAGTGTCAAATGGAACTGAATGAAACGTAGATATTGCACAAACGTAATCGTTGCAAATACTGTGTGTGTGAGAGAGAGAGGGAGAGAATCACGGCCCTGCGTTCACACTTGTTAAAAAGCTTTACTACCGCTGCGTTCTGGACTTCGCACATGGCGCATGCGCATTTGCCGAGCATGCCCAGAATCACTGTGCTAGACTTGAGCCAGAGTTGTCCAGTCGAAGACGGGGGCGCGCGCCGGTTTCCGTTCTGACCGAGCACGAGCTCACCCTGTTCTGCCGTCTTTAATCAATCGCCTGTCTTCAACAAACCGATGAGCTGTATCGGATATATCTTATCTTCGCTGGGAAAAAAGACTGGCTTCCTCTGATTGAGGAGAGTGTGGACACTCCAGCTACTGAACGCACAGGACATTGTTCCTATGCAATTCGCACAAAGTCCCTGGCAACAGTTCTAGCCGTACACACGAAAAACAAACAGATCCCTTCATACACGAGCACACGCTCGGTAAACGTCAGGGTGTGACACGTGCGTATGAGCGATCGTTTTGACGGCGATAATAACTTGGTGGGTTAAAAGCAACTTTAAAAACTAAGGTATAACTGTTTTACTAGCCTGAGGCAAAGTTGGAAATAAACTAATATTGAGGGAGATGTTCTGAGCGCAGATTAAAGCCCATTATATTTGTCTTGACCCGTTTCTTTCCCACGTGTCCATGTAAACACCTGCTCATATTTATTTTTATGACTGTCAGGCCTACGAGGCCTAAAGGCTTTAATCCAACGCGGGGCACTTCGACACAAATAAACCTCAAATAAATAGACAGAAAGAAGTGCTCTTACAAGGTATAAAGTCTTTTACTTTTTTCTTTTCTTCCAGAGGTAGTATCGGTTATGTCGGAAACATAATCCGCTCTGAACTCTTAACAGCTTCGATGTTGAACAGTGATCGAGTTTCCCATAAATAAATCTTCTGCTCTTTTTCAAGGATGAATGTTTACTCTTAAGAGGAAGAAAAAACACTCTTTATTTCTGCTAGATAAACGCTTTCTCAGTACTATAATTATTTATAATTATTTATTTATGATAATATGCAGCGTTCTATGCCACGTGCACTTCTATGTCGTTCCCAGTGGCTCTATGACCGTCAGCGAGGGTTTGCGCGTTTAAAGTATCTCTACTTCGCTTTACGTCAGCCAGACCTCTTTATGGTGGAGCATAATAACGGCTTATAGACGAGCCTAAAGCGTTAGAACTCGTTTGAAAGTGTTGGCGAACAAAATGTCACTTCTTTGAACTCTTAACTTATCGGACTTGTGCAACGCAGCTCACACAATAGAAAAGGAACATGATTCGGCGGGGGGCTTGCAAGACCGGTTTCATAGGCGTTCGCCAGCGTGGTCTCTCGTTACCTTGTCAGATTATGTGTGTTGAGGGCGACTAAGCCGTGCGCACGGGTGGCGTCGGTGTCGAGCGCACGCGAGCAACGCCGACAGGGATGTGCAGATGCCGCCCATTTTTTGCTTTGACAGCTCGCTCCCGCAGCTCATTTTTGCACAGTGATCCAGCGTGCGTCGGTTTCCCTCGTGCGGAACAAGGAACGCGACGCGACATCTGATTCAGCTGCTGTTCCGCAGCGCGTTTAGCAGGACGTGACGCGCTCTCGCTGTTAACTTCGCAACAGTCGCGTTCTCCGTCGACGACTCGACGCTCTCGGTGTTAGGGGCAAGTTTAGGTGGAAAGACTGCGGCGAAATGGAAATTAGAGGGATTCTGGTGTGCTTCTGTCTCAACGCGTTCACCCGCTTAACTTCAGAAAGCTGGTCAGGGTGCGAGGAAGTGCGCGAAGTGTTTCGCGTGAGACAAATAGGACCGGCCAAGACGGTACCCGAAACGCCAAGGACAGGTAAGAGTCAAATTAAACGAATAAAACAAAAGTGACTTTTCATGACGCACATTGATTTTAGGCTTCCATGAAATGCGTATGTCATGAAGTAGTTGATTTCTAATTGCTTCCAGTACCGTCACTTTTAAAATGATCTTATTTGAGCGCCGAAGTTACAGGTAACTTTGTTTTAACGAATTAATTGCCTTTGAACATACGATTTCTTTCAGCACGAGAAGCTTATTTACACGTGATGTTTGGTGCATGACTTCGAGCATTGACAGAATTTAGCGCTTTGGTTTTAGTTTCTTCTTTTCGTGCATGTCGCCTGCGAACCTGCACGGCGTCCTACCGCTGGATACCGGCTGGCCGAGTTAAAATAACGTCCCGATGCCCACATTTCTCGCGGTGTCTGTGGAGTGTGAACGAGTCTGTTTAAAGAGGCACGGACGCGAAGGACGGGGCAGAAGACATTAAGCCCTTGCGCAAAGCCACACGTAGTCTGAGGAAAAACCGGTCAGGGATTTGGGGGAAAGACCAAATTAAACCCCTAACCCGGCTCACCGGGTTCCTCCAGGCAGGAGTTTGGTTTGTCGGATTATAGACGGACCTCTGGGTGCTGGCGCAAGGTCCCGTGACGTAGATAATCACGTTTAAAAGCTCTAAATGGTTTATTTGGCGTTGTTTCCAAACAATAGGATCAAAGCTTCTGTCGCGCTCGGCTGGCTTAGGGGACGCAAACTTCGCAAATCCCTACTGCGTTATTAGCGAAGGAACATTTGGTAGTAGGAGATAATGAATTAGACACTGTTTTTTTGCGTCATCGTTTTCCCGTTATATTTTTGTTTATACATTTTGATGTGCTGCATGTTGAGTTCACAGGTACTGATTACAGTTTGTCACGAGTTTCCAGTGAGATGATGTCATGAGTGTGTGTATAGGCCTGTCCTAGTGTTTTTTATTTTTGTTGTTGTTTTTTTAATTTATTTTTGATGTCACTGTTTACTGATTTAGATCGGGGAGATTCTTTAGGACAGAGCTGGAGTGTAGCTGCACGTAACATTTCCCCCTTGCTCACGCCTATCCTGTCGTCAGGGAGGATCAGATAGTTGCTATGTTTTCAGCGAAACGGAGCCGCTCACTCGCAGCCCAGGCGAATGTCGGACAGCGCGCGCACGTTTTCAGAAAGAGAAGCAAAACAGTGTCACGGGTTCATCCAGTGTCACGTGTTCAGACTCGTCAAGCTCAGGCTGGGAACTATAATGAAAGAGAGAGGCTCGTTAACGATTACCGCTGGTGACCGCTGTTAAGGGGGGGGGGGGCTGTTGTGTAGTGTCTGAACAGCCGGGAAGACACGTACACCGGCTGATCAACTGATCTGAGGCCTGACGTATGCGAGGCGCTGTTGAGAGATCTGCGGAACTAATAGGGGCTTAGCGGCTGAAAACAGTGCCAGGGTGTTCTTAGCGCGCGAAGGAGGATGACGGGAACGATGTAGCACTGATGGTGACGGAGCAAGTGGTTAGTGACCTGTTGTGAGCAAAGGTGTAGGTTTGGGTGGGGGTGGCACGGACATAACCCCCTTCCCCTTTTAATTCCTCTCTCTCTTACACACGCATATGTGCGCGCACGCACACACACACGCACACACACAGTTTTGTTTTTCTCGTCCCTTGGCAACACTTACCAGACACCAGACAGCCACACGTACCAGTGGAAAGTTTCTTGTGATGTGTCCCGTCCAGACCGCGATGAACGTATCTCTCACGGTGCGCTTGTATCTCTCACGGTGCGCTTATATCTCTCACTGGGTGCTTGTATCTCACAGAGTTTCTGTTTTTGTGTGGAGTGTTTTTCTTTCACGAGGGACTGTGGTCAGACCGGGGGTGGGGGTGGAGAGGTTGGGGTGATGGGCCCAAAATTCACAATCGGGTACACAACACACACCTTGGCAAGTGTCCAGACCCTTGGCACTGAAAGGGTTAAGTATAGTGCAGACCCTCTGCTGTTTTCTTTAAAAGTTTACGTACCGTCTGAGTTTATTTTGAGACTTTTGAGAGTGAGTGTGAGCCGTCCACCACTGGCAGCTACTCCAGACACTGTTTTTCTTTCTAGCTCTCGCGTAAAAGTCGCTGTTTCAGGACAGAGTTCAGAGGCGCTTGTAAACAGCTCTGACCAAACTTCTGAAAACGTGTCTTTCACAGCTCTCCAGACTGAGAGAGTTGTGTGTGTGGGTTTGTGTGAGTGCTTGTGTGTGTTTATGTATTTCGGTTGTGCCGGTCATGGAAGCTTTGCGGTAAACTTGCTGCAGTGTTTCGGAGAGACATCAAATAGGTGCAGTGCAGGACGTAAGGAGTGTGTGTGTGTGTGGGCCTCCTCCGTTAACTCTGCGTGCCGTGAAGATGTCGCGGGCGGATGAATAAGCTCTGTGGTCAGTCTAACCACGTTGTCCTTTCAGACGTTACACACCCCACTAATTACGAAGTGAACGGTTACTGTAATCCTGTAGCAGTGTTTTGGACGCCGTCTCTGGTTTCTTGAAAACATCTCGAGGCTGGTTTTTCTGGAGTTTTATATCAGCCCTGCTGTTGTCTGGGGAGGGTCTGATGCCTGGTTGAATATGAAGCTGGTATTTTCTGAGGCAGGTTTATCTGATGGCTGCAGGTATGTCTTCAGCAGGCGGTCCACCCCCCCCCCCCCCCCCAGCGCCCCCACCCGGCCCCCCCCCCCGCCCCCCCCCCCCCCCCCCCCCCGGGGGCGGGGGGGGGGGGGGGGGGACGGGGG
>JAOYMR010000013.1:46078-58940 GCA_025802075.1 Tenebrosternarchus preto | reverse complement strand
GTGGTGTTGTAGGAGTGGTGCTGCTGGTGTGGTACAGGTGTTGGTATGAGTGATAGTGGTGTGGTATGGGTGGTGTTGCTGGTGTGGGTGTTGGTGGTGTTGTAGGAGTGGTGCTGGTGTGGTACAGGTGTTGGTATGAGTGATAGCGGCGTGGTATGCGTGGTGTTGCTGGTGTGGGTGTTGGTGGTGTTGTAGGAGTGGTGCTGCTGGTGTGGTACAGGTGTTGGTATGAGTGATAGTGGTGTGGTATGGGTGGTGTTCCTTGTATGAGTGTTGGTGGTGTTATAGTGGGTGGTGTTCATTGTATGAGCGTTGGTGGTGTTGTAGCGAGTGGTGTTTCTTGTATGAGAGTTGGTGGTGTTGTAGTGGGTGGTGTTCTTTGTATGAGTGCTGGTGGTGTTGTAGTGGGTGGTGTTCTTTGTATGAGTGCTGGTGGTGTTGTAGTGGGTGGTGTTCCTTGTATGAGTGTTCGTGGTGGTAACATTACTCTCCCCATGTCTCCAGTCTGGCCACGAAAAAAAAAGAAAGATCAGCAAGCTAATTAAAGGAAACTGTTTTATTTATAAGCGGAGTATGGAGTCGTTCATCTCAGAGTACGCGGTCTGCTGGAGCAAAGGTCTCCAGTAGAAGATGCTCACAACGCCGCCTGGACCGCAGGACTACTGGCCTTTTACGGATCGGATGCCGATCTTCGGTGCAGACACTGCTGGCTCCCGTATTTACAGAACATGTTAGCTCATCTGTCAGGTATAGTGTTTCAGACTAGCATCCTCTATACAATAAAAAAAAGAAGCTTTTTCCTTTTAAGATGCAGCAGGAGTGGAGACGGTGTGGAGTTGCCAGGACCTGGATGTTTCTTAACAAAACTACAGAGGGTGTATTGATTCGGAGAGAAAGGACAAGGGAGAGAAATACTCTGGAACCAACAATGCCAGCTAAGACTTGCATTAAATTATTAACCAGTAACATATTTCTCTGCCTTATGGTTTGAAAATTCGTGGCCCATATTCATTTACAATGAAAGTTTCGAGTTTCAAGGTGCACCATGGAAATTCTTGCAATTCCTGTAGAGTACAGAGAATACGTTGAGATATTGTGCTGCTGAGTATGGAAGAAGCCAGTGTGGGACAGTGAAAGCATTCCCACTTACCGAGACGACCTCTTCACTAAGAAAGACATCGGGCAGAGGGCTGACCTTGTTCACTCTCCCTGGATTTGAGACAGACATTAGTGCATTTGCATGCTTCATTAATGCTGAAGCGGAAACCAAAACAACCGCACTGTTTACCTCCGTTTCTGAAGGCAAGATCGCTGACTATTACGTGCAAATATTAATTAGAATGTCAGTTTCCTGCGAAATGTTTACTGTTTGTTGGTAGTGCACTCAACTGCAGCAAATGATTGCAGGTGTACTGGCCACCCTCAGGCAAAGCTTAACTCTTCCCTTTCGGTAGAGTTAGCACACCACTTCCTTTTTTCCATCCAAGGGCTCAGGAGATTGTTTCGGCACAGCAGTTTCACTCAGGTTTGGAAGGGCCACTCTGAAGGGGACCAAAAGCAGCTGCGCTTGTCCAACACCTTTCTGCCTCATTTACATTTAATTTTACATACATGGCATTTGGCTGACGCTTTCACCCAAAGTGACTTTCAATTCAGACTGAATACATTTTGATCAGTTGAGAGTTAAGGGCTTTTGCTCAGGGGCCCAACAGTGGCAACTTAGCAGAGGAGGGGTTTGAACCAGCAACCTTCTGATTACTAGTCGAGTGCCTTAACCAGTGAGCTACCACCACCCCCCACGTATATGTCAGTCAGCAGAACAGTAAAACTTTCACTCCCTAGGAATCAACCCCATGGCTTCAGAGTTTCTAGCACTCGGCTCTACCTGCTTTAGCAGGTGAGCTACGGTCGTTTGTTTGTAAGGTGACACCAAGGACAAAGTGGAGTAACTGTTCGGCACCGTACACAGCAGTAATTGACTTGCTGTTGTAAAGAGGCACCTGTCATAAAGAGGAAGCAGGGCTCGAGGGGTCGGTTGGGGGGTGGGGGGTCTAGGCCCTAGCAATTTTCACCTCCAAGAATGTCGGTTTTCTCATTCTTTGTTTGAACATACAGCTTACTGCCAGTCAGCTAGTCGATACTGGGGGGGGGCATGACTGGTGTACTTCTTATTCAGGGCAAAGACCTTTGGCATGTTTAAACAAAGATCTTTCTTATTCACTGCACATGAAACAAGTGGAGAATCAGGTCCAGGAGAGGACGAGACTCCAGCCACTGATGGCAACCTCGTCTTCTTGTGATTGGAAATCCGTGTAAGGAAGATCATGTGATAGATTCCCAAAACCATGTACTTATAACAATACAACCATGTATCTGAGAATCTCCGATTGTTGCTGCATTAAACAAGTGTGAAGTCTGCAGTGAGTCATTGCAGTGTTCAAACTTTATTCCAGTGTACATACTTTATTCCAGTGTTCATACTTTATTCCAGTGTACATACTTTATTCCAGTGTTCATACTTTATTCCAGTGTACATACTTTATTCCAGTGTACATACTTTATTCCAGTGTTCAAACTTTATTCCAGTGTACATACTTTATTCCAGTGTACATACTTTATTCCAGTGTACATACTTTATTCCAGTGTTCATACTTTATTCCAGTGTACATACTTTATAACAGCCTGCAGGAGTTACTGCATGCATAGATCATTACAGTGTGCATAAGGTATTCCAGTCTGCACGTTATTTCAGTGCACGTCTTCTTTCAATCTGTATCCATTATGGGCCTCAGGTCTCAGGTCTGCTCTTCTGGAGGATTCACAGAAGATGCATCTCTAATAATACAATGCAGGATGCCAATCTCCACTGGTGATCTAGGCATCTAGATCAAAAAAAATGTTACACTGTGGCCAATGCAAAAACTCGGACTACATTTTATTATCGGTAATGACGCATGCAGTATCACTGTGATAGGAGTCATTTGTATAAGTCAAGGAATGGAAAAACACCCCTCCTCCCCAGTGCATCTCGGAGGGAGAGCGCGTCTGCACCTCTGAAGGACAAGTGGTTCTTGTGCAGACAGTGCAGGTGAATGCAGTGCACATGCTAATGCTTCAAGATTAAAGGCCGTTAAAGGCCGAGGATCTAGAGGCTCAACCGAAAACCACCGCTGGAGCACCACAGCTTTCACAGTGCCGACACCCTGCCGTGAATCATAAAAACAAACGACGGTGATGATGATGATGGTGATGATGGTAATGATGGCTCAGCTGAGTTTCTTGTGCTGAGCGAGACTTGTATGGACGAATAAACCTGGTCGGGGAAGACGCTGGAGAAAAGGAGAGATGGAATTTCAGTTTTCACCACATTTGATGACAAGACAAATGAGAAACTGTTGAACTTAGAAATGAAAGGCGTGAAACGCAATATCACATGTCATGGTAGGTTTCCAGGCTTAATATATAGTGAATGCTCGATATGCTATAAGTATCTGTATATGTGTGTGTGTGTGTGTGTGAGAGAGAGAACTGATGAATAAAGGTTAAAAACCTGTTGTTACACAATCTTTGCTAAGGCATTTCCACCATTTCTCCTTGCTTTACGTAGAAGCTTTCAAGTTTTTTGATACATCATCATTTTCTGCAGCTTTTAGAGCTGGGGAAAGCACTCTTGAGAAGTGACAAATGTAACATTCACATCCCAGCTATTTCCCAGACCCACACAGCCCAGCTCTTCAACAGGCGGGCGCTGTGTACAGGTACCAGAGCACAGAACCCAATCAGAGAACATCAGGCTAGCACTTGAAATTCAGGACCACTGAAACCAGTGAAAAAGCAAGAGACAATGGTCTGTACTTGGGTAATTTTACTTCTTATTAAATTCATTAGTTTGCCAATTACAGCTTCATCTCCCAGGGGTTTATCTGTGATGAGCTCAAAAGCTTTTCCCATTGTAACCTTTCTAGTACCAACCTTATTAATTAAGACAAAGCACAGAAATGGATTTAGGCAAAGCGCAGTAGGGGAGCTCTTATCAGAGTCTGAGAAGCCTGGCTTGGTTCTGTTTCTAATGGGGATGGGAGCATCTGGACCTGGGCCTGGTTCTGTTGTTGTTGGGTATATTGGTGTGTTTTGGGCTGGTTCTGTGGTTGTTGGAGATGTTGGTGTATCTGTTACTGGGCCTGGTTCTGTGGATGTTGGTGTATTTCTTATTGGGCCTGGTTCTGTGGTTGCTGGGGTGTTACTGTCTCTGTGGGTGGCTCTAAGTGCTCTGCTGGATAACGTGCTCTTGGACTTTTCACACTTCATTAAGAAAACAAGACGTCCAGCACCACGCAGCTTTCAGCTCAATACATGTCACAATGCACTCAACAAAGCTAATGTCCTCCTACACAACAGTCACATGTGCAACCACAAATACAACCACAAATACAACCACACATATATAGCCACACAACAACATATATATAATTACACATACAGTCACATATGAACCCACGCTTGCAGACAAAAGGAGTGTATCCAAGCCTCTCTCGATTAATGCCTGCCAAGGATAAGTTGGCCAGGATAACAAAGTAGATTAATGGAAGTCCAGAGTCCCTCTGAGGACTAAAACATTTTTCACTCCTATTCAGGTGAAATAATGGCTGAGAGGAAAAAAAAAACAAAAAAAACCCCCAGATTTCACCCTGTAGCTATTAGCACTGTCTGTTCTCGGCTAGCGTTGTTAGCACGTAACCTTGCCCACTTCCAATGGACGTCAATCACCATTTGTTTCCACCCCGCAATTTTACCTTTTCACAAGACTCACCTCCCTCTTCACGCGATTTACCGGGGTGGAACAGCTCAAATCGGAGCTGTTATCATTTATCTTCATCAGCCGAAGGAGCAGCGCTGGTTTGGCCGAGTGCGGCTCGGACGAACGCGCCATAGCCCATTCTTCGGCCTCTCTGTTACCGGTCTGGTAATGGCCGCCGATCTGTTCAGGCTGTGTGTTAGACTCTGAGCTGCCCACGCCCTTTTAAATCTCCACCACTGCTCGAGTACGAGTTTGTGGCCTGCACACCAGATCTGAAACTAATCCTAAATGTCTTTTACAGCATCCATTGTGACAACATGGGCAGTTTTGCCCTTTTAAAACAGGTTTCAGTCAGACAATAATATTATTATTATAAGAAGTTTATTATTGTAAGAATATTACTACTAATAATAACAACAACAATATTGATTTTATTGTTTTGAATGTTTTTTGTGATAGCAGTGAGAATGAACAGGAAATGGTGCTTTCATGTCACCAAATATATTTTAACCACAGTTGGCCACCACATGTTGGTGAGAATCAGACCCAAACTACTATTTTCCTGCTGTGTGCACTTCAAGCCTGACCATTCCTCGGTGAACTTCCTCACACACCTGTTGTGGCATCCAGCGGCGTCTGTAGGGAGAGGGATCACCTTCAGCCTTCGCTGCTCCCACTTTCCTGATGAAGATCAGGGTGGGGCTTATCGCCCTGATCTTCTCCTGAGGTGCGTTTTTCATTAACCTGCCCTCCCTCCTCTTCCTCACATGGTGTTTGCGCTCCTCAGATCGATGGCTGCCGCTCCCAGGAACGTCTCACTGAGACACTTCTCCTCGCATCTGTGGGACACAAGGAGAAGGAGACACAGGAGACAGAAGAGGCTGGGGAGATGGAGGTCAAGCACAAATCATGACGTGCCTATTCTCTGGGCTAGAATATTTTCAAGTATCTCGGGTAAGTTTTTAAAATACCAAATTGAATGAACAAAATGAATGAATGTATGAATGAATGAATCATGGACAGATGTCTTCATTATATCAGTCAAAGTTGTGCAGAAGTATGAGGGACAGCATATATTTGAAGGTGTATTTAGGCTTTCTCTTCTTTACTGATCCATGAGGGGTTCAGTTCAGGGCTGCAGTAGTGCATGTTGAACACTGAGTTTAATAAACAGGCCGCACACCTGCACAGCGCAAAAAAACACACACACCAGAAATCGCCAGACAGAGCCCAGTATGAATTAGGAGTTTGAATTAGGGATGTGCTCACAAAGAACTGTCAAGGTCAAAAGACTGTAGATAGAATGTAAACAGATTAGTAAAGAGAATGTAAACAGACTCCTAAACAATGTAAACAGGTTCATAAATTAGCCAATGTGCTATAATTTGTTATGGATATGCAGATAATGTTCATACTGTGTGAACATTCAGGTCCAGGAACAGTGGTCTATTGGGAACTAAAGAGGTTTTCCTGCACATCTGAAGGTAATGTCAGGTGCCTCATCTCACCTGAAATACCTGTCTCCTCCATAATACGCAGATCAATCCCACTCAACATTCCCACTACATAGGAACAGTCTGGGATCAGTGTGGGATTAGTCCAGGAGCAGTCCGGGTCTGGTCCAGGATCAGTCCCGAACTGGTCTGGGATTAGTCCAGGACCAGTAATGATGTGTAAAAGCAGGTCAGTACTCTGTGCTTTCTCTTCTGTGCTACGTGCACCAATACTCTGTTTCCATTATAGAAAGACAATCATTGCATTGTTGGACCATGTTAGTTTATGTCTTTGTGGCTATGTCATGTGTTACCAAAATTAAAAGCTGTTTTCCATGTTTTCTAGCCACACACTGTTAGACGAATAAAGTATTTTTTCACATGAAAAGACTTTTTTTCACATGAATATGTAGCTTCGCAAGGTGTGCTAAACCCTCTCACCCTTATTAACATAATACTGGTGCAAGTTCCAAATTCAGAGCCCTGAAGACAGACATTAGCAGGTTTGGAACAGGAAAGTGAACATAAACACAAAGTGTTCTTTTGGAAAGATAATTTCCAAATCAGTTTAATAAAGGCCATGAAAATGGCATAAACAGGTGTTTGAAAAACATAAAATATCGGGTCAGTAAAAAAGGCTCAACTTCCGGGTTGGAAAGATTTGATATAAAATCAAGTTTGTTGCACAAACCATGTCTAATCCTACAACAATTTCCTTATGTTTAGGATTAGCATTGACATGTGATTTAAATAATGTATATACACCCATATACACACAACTGATTTAAATGCATCTAGATAGTGTTCATGCACTTCAGACAGTGTAGATGAATTCCAGGTAATTCATCTTACCAGTGACTTACCTCTGAAGATGACAGAGGAAGTCATTGTGAACGTCCTAACCCAGAAAAAGCCATTCAATTTTCCACGTATATCTGTTTGCTTGCTGCCCTGCTCAGAGTTTAGAGAAACATGTCGCTGGATTTTCTGCTTACAAAGTGCCTGATCTAGAAGCTCCGTTTTGAGATGCAGGAGGACATGTTAAAAAAGCAAAAAAGAAAAACCTGGGTTAGGGTTTAGGGTTTGAGCTAAAGGGAGACAGGATGAAAGGAAAAAAGACAGAAAGTTCAAGAGAAGTTCTGAAAGAACTGGACAACGGTCACCATAAACAGCTGCCGGCATTTGACATCACTCCCTTACCTATATTAGCATCTGCTTTGAAGCCATGTTTGATTTCCAACCAGAAGAAAACATGCTGAACCTTCCATGGCAGGGAACCTGTTAAACTGCCACGGAGATTTAGCGATGACCTTGAGCAGTGGGCCAAAGAGCTTTGAGGTAACATTGTGGCCTAGTGGACCTTCTAGTTGACTTCGATTCTATATGAACAGAGCCATTATGGGGCATTTTGAAACATTACGGGGTATTTTGAGGCATTCTGGGGCATTTTCAGGCATTCTAGGACATTCTGGGGTATGCAGAATCAGGTGTAGACAAACATGATCCAAACACAAGCAAAAACAAAATCTTAATGAACAAGTAATGTTCTCACCAAGCGTATGTGATTTATTTAATAAAAATAAATAAATAAATAAAAATCCAATGTCATTGAGCCCTGCATGAAAAAAAGCTACTGCCCCCTAGAAAAATAAGCCCAATTAAAAGAATAATTAGTCAGCTAATCGAACACAGGGAGGCTTGATTACAGTCTCCTCTGTTCACCATTAAGCCAATATATTATTATCAAAGTCAAGTTGTCCATACAAAGATTTGACAAGAACATTACACCATGATCAAAAGAAAATCAAAGGCCATTGATATGTATCAGTTTAGAAATTGTTCCAAAGCCATTTGTAAGGCCCTGGGATGGCTTCAGACCTTACAAAGAGACTTGGAGCTGTAAAGATTCTTCACAGGAGTGTCTGACTCTCGCCAGTATTTCTCCAAGTGTGCAGTGTAAAATCATCCAGGAAGTCACAAACAACATCCTCTAAAACAAAGAAACGAGGGTTTTGGGTTACAGTCGGGACCAGAAAGGAACAGGAGAACAAAAAGGGATAATTGGTTCGTCTGCTTTATTACTCCATTACTCCAATCCAAGAAGAACATAAATGCTCATCTCATGTTTTCCAAGAAGCTCCTGGAAGACGTTCAAGTCTTTGTGGAAGAATGTTTTATGAACAGATGAGTCAAAAGTGGAACATTTGATCGCAGACGTTCAAGGAGAAACTGCTTTGCCATCTTCGCCATGCAGCAAGACAACGTCCACAATAGAAGCACAATGGAGCGCAGACAAGACAAAAGAGATGAAACAAACACAACAAACGCATTTCTCAGGCTTGGAAATCCACCACTGCTGGATGAAAGACTTCTGGGAGGGCAAAAAGGGGTAAAAGATGCCAATATTTCACTAAGTCAGCAGTGACAGTAACGATGTGAACTCAGATCCCCTTTAACTAATATTAGGTTTAGTCTCAAGGTCAGAATGAAAAAAAATCAGCTGTGAGAAAGAGTGTCAAGTGTTGCTTTAATATGGCACTGTAGATTTTGTCAAGAAAGATAAAAAACACATACACTAGTTTGTCCAAAGGGTTTATTTCCCTCCAAATGTAAGCACAGTACAGAGTAAAAAGGCCTCTCCACACCCCCTAGAGGTGGAAAGTGGAACAGCACTGGCAACACCATACCAAGTTCATTTACCATCGTAAGAGGAGTATCTGTGGTCTAGCCTGTGTTATGTGTCTACATAAACTGCAGGACTGCTCTGTATGCCACTACACACACAGGATACTGAGGGTCCATGCAGTTTAACCGCAATCTTCTCACACTGTAATGAACAGATGTTACACCTCAGTGTGCCTGTATGCTTTACAGTCCTTCAGATCACAAGCTGAGCAGAATGAGTTGTAGACTTTAGATTTTGAGTTCCTGGACAATAACAGCTGTAGGAAGACATATGTCTGGGGTCTCTTGAGACTTGGTCTGTTATCAGTTGGACACCTTTGTTATGACAAAGGCCACTGGGTTATTTTTTGTATTGTTGACCTGGGTGGTGTCAGTGTGTTAGGCCGACTGTATGTGGTCACTGAGCGCTTGTGGGTTCCAGCTGTTTTTGGTGTCTAATTGTCTCTAGTGTCTGACTGTTCATCATATCTGACTGTTCGCTGTGTCTGACTGTTTGTGAGGTGATAACAGACAACAGCTTGTTTGTCAGGAAATGTCAAGGATTCTCTCTGGTAACTCTGGGGGTCAGTTCTATTTCCCATAAGGACTGAATAATGTCTCTGTTTCCAAGAGTTTACTGCTGAAATGTTCTGGGAGACCCAGTGTTTGAACCACTGCTATGACTTCAGGTTCAACAACCTTTGTTATGCAAATATAATTGGATTTTCTTGTCAAAGAACAGAAATTCCAAAGAGGTTTTTACACTCAACAGAAACTCTTGCAGCAAAGATGTGTAATTTAAACATTTGTGACTGAGAATTTAATAGAGTGAAATTTATTATACAGAATTCCACTGTTTTACCCCTGACAGTTTAAAAAATGTATTAAAATGTTTTTTAAAATGTTTATTAAAGTGATTTCTACAGGTGGCAACTAGGTGGCAAATGTTGGGTTTTTACTCCACCTATGCAGGTGGAGCAGCATTTGCTAACAGCTGATGTAGGTTTTAGGAGAAACAGGTGGAGCAGCTGATTGTGTTTTAGGAGGCTTTTCATCGTGTTTTTTCATTCCATCCTAGTTTGAAGTTGAGTGAGACACAGAGCTTTGGATTTTTGATTCATGTCACATGGGGCAGGTGTATTTTTATGGCACATTTCAAACTCAAGGCAATTCAAGCTTCTTAAAAGTGCATGCGAGCCTGGCACTTGGAGAATAGCACACTACATAGTTGCTCTGTGTGTGTGTGTGTATGTGTGTGTGTGTGTGTGTGTGTGTGTGAGAGAGAGAGAGAGAGAGAAAGAGAGAGGGTTCTAGGGAATTTATGTCTTTTTTTTACAATCTCTACAACACATTTACTTTTCTGATAGTTCTTGGATATACCTGTCTGCTACCTGGAGCTCCACTCTCATTGGCAGAGCACCATTGCTGCACTTTCCAGTTGATGTCCAAGGTTATTGGTAAGGGTTAGATGGAGTGCAGGGTCATTGGTTAGGGTTTGATTTAGGGTTAGCCAAAGTTATAGGTTGATGTCATGAACCAACATTTTTTAAAAATAAAGTAACACTTTGCAGCACCTGTGTTTATGTAGGCTTTCCTGTTTCCTCAAATTCTAATTATTCAGCTGAAAATATCCACATTAAGTCAAACTGTACACTTAACAGGATTATTTATTTAGATGTTTATGTGTACTGTATATTCATAGCTTAATAATAGCCATCATCTAAAGCTCTGTCCAAATGCATAACTAAGCTCCACAAAGGCAGAGGTGTCAGGCATTTCTTGTTGGAAACCCTGATTCTACAGTACTACATAACTAAGTGTAACTGGATTTGTTTTGTTTTTCCATAAGCATAATCCCTTGTTTTGGATTGTTTCCTTTTTTCTTGACACTGAGACCCTGATCCCCTGCAGATGTATGTTTAGGGGAAGTTAAAAAACTTCTTTAGAGAAGTTAACAGCAAACAGTTCAGTGGTACTGAGCTCAGCACAGCAACACACTAACAGTTTTTATGTTTTCTCCACTCAACAGGAGAATGAGTCACAAAGTCGACAGTCTGCACTGCAGACTCCACAGGTTTGACCAGCCTGCAGTACTTTCAGATAGGGCAAAATAATCTGCACTGAACCGAGCGTGTGCTGAACATATACTGAACATGTACTGAGCATGTACTGAACATGCACTAAACATGTACTGAACATGCACTGAACATGCACTGAACATGTACTAAACATGCACTGAGCATGTACTGAACATGTACTGAACATGCACTGAACATGCACTGAGCACTGAGAATGCACTCCTTCAGCTATGCTGCACCTACACGTCTCTGAGCACACACAGCTGTGTGCCTCATGGCATTTGGTCTGCACTGAGTAAGCACTGTCACGGGGTCTGCACTGATACGGCCCTGCACTGCACCAAGCCTGAACAAGCCTTTTTCACTACAGTCTGACAAGGACAGAGAACGATGGAATCAGCATGATTCAGCCAATGTGACAGAAAGATGTGGAGGTCTCTCAGAAACTCAGCTTAAGAAAGTACTGCGGCAAAGAGCGTATTACTGCTAAGAACTTGGATGCAGTGATTTGGACAATCAAAGGACTCTGCCCCAGGTTGGGGCAGTCTCTGGGGTAGAGACCGGGGCATTGGAGTTTCTACTGAGAGTGGAAGCTGAAGTGGAGGCTCCATATGTACCGAGGTTTGCAGGAGTGTGAGAAGAATTGAATTATTCTTTAATTGACTGCTTAAAGCAAAATAAAAATGAAACTCTATGAACAGCCACATGTTAAGGGAATTCCACACAATAACAGACACCAGGGGGAAGCAACCGAATGGGATTTATTCAAGAACACAAACCAGGAAGGAAACAAGTAACAGGTGGAGTGGGTGAGCGCCAGGTGAAGAAGCAGGTGGATGAACTCAGGACAGGGCCTGAGATGATTATGGGGTTCAGCCAGGTAGACAAAATCCAACACACCAAGGATGATGTGATGGACAGCGCCACCTGGAAAAAAAAAAAAAAAAAGAGATTGGCCCTCTCCATGCAGGTAGAGCAGGAGTTATGATATATATCATATAATGTCACTGTAATGTCTCTTCAGTGTCTTCACCAATAGCAACAGAGCGATTTTTCTCAGCCAGTTGCTGAAAGCGCCGTGTTGAGTTTCCCAGATCTTGTTAGAGCTCCACCTAGCTGTTCCCTGGGGAACAAGGAACACTGTCCTCTGATTTCTCGCCCACACTCTTCCACACTTTTGTCTACATCTTCCACGAGACCACCTGAAAGACCAATGCCGTACCATTGTAGGGGTTTTGTTTTTATATTTATCTACCCCTACCCTATTTACCTACAACCAACGAAGGAAATAGGAGCGGGTGAAGGTTTAATGCGTGTAAAAGGTTTATCTGACTCCAAATTATAATTACTGATGTGTTATAAATAACCAACTTTACAAAGTTCTTTGTTATAATTAACAGCCTGTTTTGTCAGACGTTTACCATTCAGCTTTTGCCTAAATTACGGTTTACGTGCACCACAGATTGGATACTTTGCAGGGAATTGGTACTGGCATTTCTTTAACTATATAGGATACTTAAAACCAACAGAAAGTGGAGTAAAGATTTAATAAGTAAGTAACAACAGACACACATACTGAACATACCACAACGTTATACACACCGGTGCAGGGGACCTCAGAATGGAAGAGGATTAAGATAACAGGGTTTATTTGAATATTACAAACCCATCAATTACACACTCATTGTTAGATATTGCAATGAGACAGTACATGTTAAGAATAACGGTTACAGTTATAATATTCTCTGCCACAAATACTAACTAATATATATATATATATATATATATATATATATATATAGAGAGAGAGAGAGAGAGAGAGAGAGAGC
>JAOYMR010000013.1:12179-33794 GCA_025802075.1 Tenebrosternarchus preto | reverse complement strand
GACCCTGCACAGTACTGCACAGAAAGAAAAAAAACTGCAATTGTGCAGGACTGAAGTACATTTTTGTATACAGGCTTAACACCTATTACCAAATTTATCGAACTTAAGATTCTTCTGATTCTTCTCCTACTTTTTAAATATCCATTCTATTCAATTCAGGCTTTTGGTACTAGAAACTCCTCAGGATGTCCCGCTGTTCTTAAAATACTGCAGTTCCGGTCCATAGCACAACCTCACCTTTGCTTTCCTTAATGATGACAGTGCTGGGGTATTTAAGATGGAGCCTTCATCAAGTGTCTTTTTATAGTGGTTCTTCTTCATCAGGCCACACCTGTCAATCATTCAGCCCTCAAAAGACAGTAACACATTAGGGAGGCATTCAGAGGTGGCGCAATCCTCTTCACTGGCAGAAACCTGACTCACTCCAAGCTTTGAGAGACCTATCCAGTAATTTATCCAATAAAGGTAGGGATGTTACACTTTTATATAAGACATATAAGATATATAAGAGGTGCAGTGAAAGTGTTTTCCAGGCTTTTATAGAAAGCCTCTTGACAGTGTTCACTACCTTTTTGTTCAGCTTACAATGTAAGAGGTGGCCTGTCATCATATGTAACTCCTTCTCCCCCATTTTCCTTTGAGCTAAATGCCTGGAAACGTCGCAGGTCAGAAGTTTAGACTGAAATCCCATCAGAAGCGATCTGGAGCTGTCTGGAGATCTGGGCTTTCCAAAAGCCACAGGGAGTGAACACTTCATGATCTACTCCTCATGATTATGCACAAAGGCCAAACAAACACAAACAAACAAGAACGAATATAAACAGTCGTTCAGTGTGCCACGGCTGTCCAGAGATGTTTCGGAGATGACATGCTCAATTTGTGTTCATCCATGTTTGATGAAATTCTAACAGTTAATCATGACATGGAACGGAAACTCCATCACACAGCGATGTATCCGTAGAAACCTAGCCCACGCTTGCCTGATTAGCATAGTGCCTGATTCACCTAATTAGCCGTTTGATTGCTAACTCATTTTGCATCGATAATGACATCTTTTTGGACCGTGGGAATAGAGGGCCTCTTGGCTGATGTGTGTAAAGACTCTGGAGAGCTTCATGATGTTTCATGTCCGCAGCTTTCTAATCAGAACAGCCAAACTAAAGGAAGCAGATAGATCAAAAACCTCACGACTACAAGCTAGTAAACTCAGAACCCTCATTTGATCCACTGCTAACTTCTAATGCTAACTAGAGCCCTGATACATTACTAACAGCCCCTCACAAGAGTTACATAGTTTTCTAATCATATACTGTGATATTACATATAGCAAACCTCCTACCTGAGTGAAATCCCATTTGCAGATTCAGGTTATTATAACTAGACTTGTTGGTTTTCTTTCGATTAACTTAGTCTAGGTTACGGGTGACCATATGTTCCCTTTTTTAACATTAAGAGCTATTTTAATTACTATACTTACTATAAAATACAGTTACCTAAAATTACATACATAACTTAAAAATCATCATTATTTGTATGTTACATGCTTGTCTTAAATGTTATGTGTTTTCTGGCCTTAAGGGGATGGTGTGTGTGGGAGGGGGTGATTCTGCCTTTGGCTGAAGGAGAAATAATTTTGTTATTGTTGTTATGGCTGTGCATCAGTGTCATTCACCGCTGTGTTGATCAGTAAGTTCAGACACATTCCACTTCGGCCATGGTCCTCTGTAAGAGCTGGAATGGATGGTTCAGGTGTTCATTCAGGGAAGGGTGGAGACGAGTCCTGGCATGTTGTCTAGCGTCAACCACCATCACTCCAGGAGCATCTCCCAGGCCGCAGGAGCCTGTCGGCAGACGTTGAGGTGGACAGGGACCGAGGCCACTACCTTCACTCTGAGCTGTTCAGAGTCAGCATTTTTCAATGATCATGGGCTCCTTATAGCAGTACTAAAGTTAGCAAAGAATATTACTGTATTTCTTATTATTGAATGGACAAACTTCAGGAAGGCAGGAAGTGGTATGCTGGATGCTAGGAAGTGACACCTCCATTCAGTACAGGCCACACTGCTCAGGTTGCCTCAAGTCATTCGGCTAATAGTTTCTATCATCACACCATAGATGTCCAAGTACTGCAGAGAGCAGGTCTTTCATAACATGATCCAGCATCAAGGCAATGAAAGAGAGAAAGTGTTTGTGTGTGTGTGTGTGTGTGTGTATGTGTGTGCGTGCACGCACACAGATGTTAAGTCCAAATGTAAGGAACACACCAGAGCTGAAGGGTTTCCTGTGGGATTTCCACGTCCAGATAGATAAACGAGCAGTAATGGACATCAAAGCAGTCGTGTGAGACGCGAATGTCAACTTTGACGGCAGTATCAAAAAGAAGGAACACAAGCAGCTGGAGAAATTACCCAGCGTTGACAGAAGAAACAACTTGGAAGTTTAACTTAACGGTTTTTCCATTGGCAGCAGGGTCCCTTGGTGATAATGACCTGATAATAAATTGTAGAGTGACTCCAACTAATTCTATGAATGACAACACTCAAGCTAAAGTCTTGTTTACAGTCACACACACATGACGGGAACGTAGACAGTCCCACAGATACAGGGAAACATCCTGAAACATCCTTTTCCCCTGCGAAACACAGATTACAGTCCACACACAGTAGATCATTAAAGGAGAGCCATGCACTAAACTCAGTAACTCTCAGGTCACCACTGGGGCAACAGGATCTGGGGCTCCAAAAAAAAAAAAAAAAAAAAAAGAAATCGTTAAAAGACATATTTCCTGAGGCTCTGCCGCCGTCTTCCCTGATTCCTTTCCTGGACAAAATCCTCATGAGAGTAGTTTTCATTAAATCTGCCCTCAAGCAACTTCAAGACAATCATTTCATTAAATAAGCATCTCTCGCCCGGTTTTTCCCTGTCCTTTTCCTCCCATGCAATCACCTGCTGTGCTGTTGCCCATTTGCGTGAAGGCTGGCCGGTCCTAATTCACTTGAGTGGGTGGACGTGAAAGGTGGCGGCGTCTGATTAGATCCAGGTGACTGATCTTCTCCTACGCTCCTGTCACACGCCGCCGTCAGGAGGCCAGCAGAAGGGTCGATCCCTCGATACAAGTCAAAAGCAAAATTCCACCATTATGGCTTCTCTCCTCTGCACACCTTGGTTTGGTCCTGAATAATCCGACTGATGACTCTGTCATGAACACCCCCCCCCCACCACCAATGGCTCCGGCTTCTGTCTTCATGTATGTATTAATTCAGAGGGTTGCTGACAGTCACTGAAATGACGGTCTAGTCCTAGCAGTTACCTTCAAGCATATAGGAGCCATTTGTGTCTTTATGTGAATAGTGGAAGATGGTTATCAAAAGCTGAGAGAAAGAAAGATAGTACATTAACCTCAGTGAACTTCCAGCATTCAGAAATGAGACCATTTACAACCCTGGAACCACCGGGTTGCCAGACTGTCACAGTGTATCTCAGAGAGAACACTGGCGACATTTCATATCCAGACCTCTGCATGCCTGGTAGCAGGTTAATTACCACAAGCCACTGAGGAACCTTTATTTTTACAGCTCTTAATCTGAAGTTTATTTTTCATGCAGTGTTGTGTAAACCAGTCAATATATGTTATTGACCCATATAAAATGCTTGCTGATTGATATTTGTAAACCAGCACTGTGTAGCTAAGCATATTAATTTTTGTGGGTTGGTACCGTCACGTGCGAAGAACATGAGAAAAAAAGAAACAAACAAATGTCTCCAACTGAAGAGTTTAATAAAATGAAAAGGAACATAAATGTGCACAAACAAGACTTTTAACGTAATAACGTAATTTTAACGAAATGACAATTAACGTAAAACACATGACGACTTAGACTCAATACGCTCGCGCTACATGTATGGGGCGAGTCGCAAAACTAAAATGTACGACAGAACACAACAAACACAAGGCCACGTGGACACGTAGTGTTTTTCATTTCAATGTAGTGTTGGGTAGAACTTTGGGACTTTTATAGAATTGTGCTATTTAAAAAATAAAAATAAAAAAGTTTTAATTAAAACAACAATTTTGTTTATTGCTATGGCATTTTTTTCACATACACACACACACACACTATCACGTCTCGTCGTGCACCCAGACCACGCCCACCTCATCTAGACTCGTTCGTTCTTATTGAGCGCACCTGGCACTCATCAGGCCATGGACTACTTAGCGCTCCATTCATTGGCCTTGCTTGTGACACTGCTTCACAGCCTCTGACTCTTACCACGCTGTGTTCAGTTTGTATCCAAGTTATTCTTGCATAAAGACAGCCACGCCGGTTACACCGGCCTTTACTGCTTATCGCTCACTGCTGTTCGTACTGACTGTGTGTTTGTTTGTTCGTGCGCCCCTGGCACCCTGCTAATAAAACCTAAGCATGTTCCCCGTAGCGTCTGCCTCTGTTCCGTCTCTCCAGCCGTCACACACACACACGAACTATGCTATAGACATCAACTAAACATATACATTACATTGTCATTATTATTCCAACATGAGAGGAAGATGATGTAATAATGAGTGGGAAGATCCAAGGCGAAGGTGGAGGAAGAGAAGGAAAGCCAGGAGTGGAACACACGGAGCGGAACGTCTGCTACGCTACTGATTAGGGCAAACAGAGAAGACAGATATTCACTTGCATAAACTTTTGTTATGTGGCGGGTCACTTCATGAGAGTTTAATGCCCACAACATGAGCAGACACGTCCAACTGGCAGAGTTAACAGGTTAGCACACAAGAGGTGTGGGTGGGAATGTGTGAGTGTTGTGGTAGCTGCCACTAGACATTGATTTCAGTATACAGAAGGACCAAAGGTTACGTTTACACATCTCTGCAGCTTTTGCTAATGATATAAAATTATGCCACGATCAAATACGTGTCTCCTTGCAAGCTGTGGTGGTGAATGAGCAGAGGCAGGATTCATTTGCAGAACTGGACGATTTTTATTGAATGCAAACAGGTGGTGGTTGCAACAGTGGTCTGGAGAACATGAAGAAGCGTAGGGAATCACAACAGGGTGAACACCAGAAAAACAGAACAGAAACATCAAAAACAAGGATGACTGGATAACAAGAACAACAGCGAGAAGGAGGCTAACAATGGTCCACCACATGAACCACAAAACGGGGGGGAAATTAGCCACAGACAAGAGGGGATAACCATGATAGGAGATGCAAGGTAAAAGAAAAATTAAACATAACCCACATGGTGAAGTCTCTCTGGAAGCCAAAGATAAACATTGGTGTTGAGTCATCTGCAGTGTCAGGAGTGGGGGAGTTACCGTGACACTCTCATACTCTAATCCTATTTGACACTTAGGCAATTTTGACTGTACGGCTCTCCCAGTTGTGAATGTGATGAGGATTCCCCTTCAGTTCCCAGTGTTGTTTAGATCTCTACAATGTTGCTGGGCTTCTAGGAGGGAACTGAAGCTCCAGGAGGTCAGTGATGCATCCACGACTTGGACATCTTGGCTTGCACTTTTCCTGTTTCTGCGGCTGACTTGACATCTTTCATCCATCTCTCCATCCATCTCTGGTTCAGTGCTAACCTGCATCTCTTAATATTCCACATCAGTCCCGAACTAGCAAAGTCATCTACTACCAGCCAACAACCCTCTCTCTTCCTCTCTCTGGCTGTCTCTCTCTACCCAGGAAGACAGTCCTATTTCATGAGCTCCTCTCAACCAGTCCGGTCATTTATCTTCTGGAAGGCAGGCTGCCGTATGTCCTGGTGGTGTCGGGCAGAAGGGGAGGGGCCGCCCATCTCCTGCTGTACACACACTGTATACACACAGTCGAAGTCCTCCAGAAGAAGAATCCCAGTGGTCACGTAGACACCCAGCCCAGCTGTTGCTTTCCCATGGCTCATTAAACAAGACTAAGCGTTTACTGAAATCCAGCAGAAACTTCTACAGTTGCAGAGCAAACAAAACATGCTTCCTGGATGCCTGGGGGAGAGCTCGAAGTCGTTTGACTGTGGTCGCCATGGTAGCAAACAAGGTTAGTGTTGGTTAACTCTATGCCCAAGGACCTTACTCGACTCCATGAGCAACCCGACACAATACTAAAGGGTAACCGTCTCCATCTCCACGCCAACAGAAATAACAATACACCTTTTCAATACTGTCTGCCTGTACAGTGTTTCTGTTCCAATTCCACAGAAATGTACATTGATTAAACTAGTGCACACTTGTCAGTTTCCTTCGTAAGCAAAGCTCACAGATCTAGAGTAGCTTGTTTAACTGTAACACTGGCAGTGTGATTAAGAAATGGCCATATATACCTCTGTAATTAAGTTTCCCTTCGAAGTGAATCACATTCTCTGACAGATCTAATTTAGCAGTTCTCAACCTGGGTGGCTGGACAGACAAAAACAGTGAAGGCACTGGCTCAGCAGTGTTCTAGAAAGTTCTTCACCGATCTCTGTTCACAGAACAAAGCTAATTACATCTAATCAGTGCTAGCCTGTACCAATACTATTTTAGAACAGCCAGAGCCAGTTTGTGTGTGTGAGAGAGAGAGAGAGAGAGAGAGATGCCCGTGTTACGCATAATACTTTACCCTCCCCCCCCGTTAACAGTTTTGCAGTTATAAATGTCCATGTTGAAAATGCAATCCAGATGTTACTGGCAGCAGATTAACTTGGCTGTGCAATATGAAATCTGAAAGTACTCGAATGTCATGCATTATTCATTGTGTGGCTGATACCCTGTTTCAGAGGAAGTGTATGTACAATTATCACCACTTGTCTGACAGCAGAACAACTAAAGATGTCATAGTGTTAAAACTTTTTCTTTCTCCAATACTTTACTCCAATACTCTGCTAACATTTGACAGTCAATTCCAGAAGGATTTTAAATTTTTGTGTAAACTATTAGGAATTATCTATACCTGCATTTAACAATATACCTGACCATGTTTGCTAATTTTCTACCCAAAGCACAGAAGCCAGAACAAAGGGACGCCCTGTGTGTTTGTGTGTGTGTGTGTGTGTGTGTGTGAGTATGCTAACTGCACTGTCGTAAGAACAGGCCGTTCTTACTCCATCCAGCTAATTACAGTTCCACTGTGATGCGGCTCAAAGGGCGATCAGAAAACACTTTAAATCAGTGGCGTTCTCTGCTTCTGTGCTTCATGTCCTACAGTTCTATCAAACCATTTGCAGAAAGCAACGTGAGGCCCAGCCACTCAACTGTGCTTGACGAAACCGCACAGATGTTAAACGACAGCTCACACCTCCTGCACAACGTTACTGTCATTCTCAGCGCTGGCAAAAACGAGCCGAAGCAGAAAACACGTCAGCTACGTCAATACTGGGCAGTCTTACAAGTTTAAATGTTTCGGAACAAACGGGGACACTAGGCTCGACATGAAAGTACAGGGCCGCTAGTGGTTTAATCAGTCTGTGTGGCATTGTGCGCGCACACAGTGGGATTAATCAGTCAGTGTGGCAGAGTGTGTGTGTGTGTGTGTGTGTGTGGGTCCAATGAGTTTAATCAGGTTGTGTGTTTCAGTAGAGGTCCACATATAGAAAGTCCTCACAGTGTGAGAGGCAGAGGGGAGTGTAAGTGTGTAAGTTGCAGTCCTCATACCAGACTTGTAACACCAGGACACCAACCACTCAGCATCGTGGTAATTATCTAATTGTGGATGACACCATCATCCAAAATGGTCATCTTTCCCAAAAATCTTCTAAAAATGTTGGTAATTAAACTTCATTCTTTAACAAGTTTTGAAGGTTTCTTAGATAGCTTTACACAGTTAGTGAGATTGAAGCATTCACGTGCGCTGCTCTTTGTAGAGTTGAGCCTCACGTGAGTTAAGGTAACAGGATTTATTCACAAGCAAACTTAGTTACACATTACAGCTGGATAGAGATCGTAAGGAGAAAATCCCTGCCCTAAAAATGCAGGATGCAGAAATACAGCATACAAAACACTACCTGAATGCTGCCAAATGGATGAAGAGAATAATAGAGAGGGAAACTGAGCAAGAGTTTCTCCAACTTCAGTCCACCAGCTCTACACCCTCAGCTCCACCTTAAATCATTCACAGTCTTATCCTGATCAATAACTGGGTTTGATACAGCCACAACACACTGGTGCCACGACCATCGCTGGTTTATGGGAGGGCTGCAGACCCAGCCTCTGGTGGTAAGACACTGATTCACACTCCTGAGTAACTGATGACCATTTGTGATGGGCCAGGGCCCCAAAAAGTCCACTGTGATTTCATGTTGATTTCTGTGAGACCACAGATGTGCATAGTAGTAGAGGGAGTAGATGAAAACCAGACATCATAGAACAAAGTTTGTTCTACAGCATATAGAACATGTCCCAGGAGTTTCTGAGGGACAGCTTTGCCCTGTGCCCTCCACAGTCATTGGCTAAGTATTCTCCTCTCCGGACAATTTTAAACACTGGCTTCCCAAATCACTTTGTAAAAAATCTGCCATGCTCAGCATCTCGACAAACGTAGGCAGTCTTATTCTAATGTTTTTTTTTTTTTTTTTCTCCTTGTTTTTACCCCAAGTTCTGAATTAGTGCTGAACTCCATACTTCATGCATGTTGTTTCCAAGATAAGACCAGTGGGTGGTCTCTCTAATGTTTGATGACGTAGGAGAACGTTTAGCCAAGGAACGTGAGACCGCTGTGCAGAATATCTTCAGGCCTCACATTTCTTTGTCCTTGTTGGTTCCCAGGGTCTTCATAAGCAAAACAATCCTGAAGTACCACATTCACCATTCTGCTTCACAGCGGGGAAGGACGTTTTTTGCAAGACCAATTTCTGCAAGACCAACGAGAGACTCTCTCACCACACTCATCGGTGGTGTTTAGAGCTGAGCACCTCTGTTCTGGTCTCATATGACCATGGAATCCAGTTTTGATGCTGTTTAATGAACTTTGTTAGTGGTTTCACAAAACCAGGTTTTCTGGCAAAACTAAAAATAAATAAATAAATAAATAAATATAAAGCAGATTGCTGTCAAGGAGGGGTCTTAAAATTATTTGGAGATTTCATGATGCAACCAGCATCTGCAGTTCTTCAACTTTGATGAAAAGGCAAGGGAATTTTATGGGTATCTGTTTTTGTTGTTTATTGGGTTGTTTTTGGAGGTTAGCAAACTTTCTTTCAAACTTTTCACTCTCTGACTTCATGTCGATGCACATGTCTGTCTCGTATTGACCTGCATGTTAAGAATGATGTGGATGACAATTTAAAACATTTTTGCTCTTAATAAGCAATAATCAAGACTTATTTAAGACTTTTCCCTTAAATAATGACTTTGAAAAATTCCTCAGTGGATTATTACATTTTAGAAGGCTGGAGTGCACATATCTGGATTATAAAATCCAGTCTGGTAAGTCATAAACGAATCACATTCTTGATTATCTAATGTCAGGCATTTATATCTATTCTCCATAAAATGTTGAGGAGTTTTGATAAACTCCTCTTAAACTCTGTATAGCATTTATTTTGGCATCATAATGCACATAAAAGACCAGGCACCATAACCTCAGCTGAGTGTTCCAAGGACGAAGGCTGTCTGTGCGAGCTCTGGACAGGGAGGAGACGTTCACTCGGTGGAGCTCTGGACAGGGAGGAGACGTTCACTCAGTGGAGCTCTGGACAGGGAGGAGACGTTCACTCGGTGGAGCTCTGGACAGGGAGGAGACGTTCACTCGGTGGCTGCACCGATGCCAAACCTTAAAAGCTGCTTCCGAGAGGCACCCAAGTAGAAGATTAAAAACACAGTAAAGAGTCATGACCTGATTTCCTCAGCACTCCACAGTAGCTGTCTGACTCCAAGAGGACAAGTGACATGTCCAACCATTTTCACAAGGAAGCTCTGATTTTTTTTATATTACACACACACACACACACACACACACACACACACTACTTTTCCCCAAGTTCTTTTTCTTTCAATATAACTGATCTACTCTACTCTTACTCACCAACTGGTCTCTGAGGTTTTCAGATAAACCGGCAAAAAAAAAAAAAAAAAAAAAAATTTAGACTTCTTAAATGATACTCATTTGTTTGTTCATTCATTCTTTCATTAATTTGTATTTGCACTCATTGATTTTGAAAGTAGAGCCATGAAATCACAAATAAGTTTGAAACTAAAGGCAATGTGTCAAGACAATATGCCCAACGTTAATTTTACTTGTGCAAGCCAACCACCTATACTACGTCAAGTCAAGATGTTTCAAACCGACCCCCACCTCCAAAAAACTACACACAAACAAAAGGATCTACAGCAAAACTCAACTTGCTCAATGAACCTGAAACATTAGAATCATAAGGCCATTTTTACACTGAGCCCAAGCTGTCAAAATATTTTATTTTGTTTGTATACGTGCGAGCATGTCAAATGAAACCACGCTCTTAAAACCACGTTTGTGGTCTGATGGATTTGAGAGCTGTGAACAGACATCAGCACCATTCTACCTAATGCTTTGCTAAAAATCTTGAGGCTTCAGATCATCTGCCTTCACTGCTGAGATCAGGGTGATAAGAGATCAGGGTGATAAAATCACAACGGTCACTTGGGTGGTGCTCCACCACAAAGGGTCAATAGTTACTGGACATGAGTGTGTTACTACCAGCTGTGAGCCCTTGTGGCTGTGTTCTATGGTGGGGGGATGCCAGCAGGTGGTTATTTTCGATTGGTCAGTGGTAGAAAACCTTGTTCTTGGTCAAGATAAGAAAGGAAGTCTGGCCCAGGGGGAGAGATGGTATTTTCTGCTGTGCATGTTTACTAGGTTAAACCATAAATCAGACAAGCCAAACCGTAAACCTCTGACAAAGTAGAGGCTGTTTTAGCATTAAGGAACTTTGTAAAATCGGTTCTGCACATTCTCATGATTTATAACTGGGATATGGAATGGAATGTGTTCTTTATAACACATTTGTAATTATAACTTGGAGTCAGATAAACATAAGTTTTACACGTATTAAGCCTTCGCCCACTCCTGTTTCCATTGTTGGTTGGGGTAAGTAAATATAGTAATTAAAACCCCCTACATTTTCACAAGCCTGAGATCCTCCATCACCCAGCAGTGAAAAAGAGCACAATGCTGTCCATGTGGTTGGGTGGTCACAACTCAAACTGTAGGACTATTAACAGCTCACTAATTCAGCTGGTATGACACCATTTTTTTTTCTTTCTCATAATCCGATTATGTCTTGCATTTGAATGTCTGATATCAATACTGATCCAATATTTTCTAACTAAAAACAACTGTGGTTCAGTTGTTTGTGGGAATATTTTCATGTGGGATGTATTATATTCTATTTTTTATATGCATCATGCATGGATATGAAATAAATAAAATGATAACCAAAAAACAAGACCAAAGCATTGAATTGGTTTGTCCTTCAACAGTCAGTGTCTCAGTGAGATGATATTTATTGCCTTAGTCATCACGTTCTTGGCTCTCAGCTGTACTGTACTCACCCCCAACACACACACACACACACACACACACACACACACACACTCTCAGTAGCTCATCTGCATTTCTCTTCATTACTGAATGCAACCAATTCATCTTATAATTGACAGAGAGGCTCTTCAGTTTAAACCAATAAAAGAAATCAGATAATTACAAAATGGTTATTTTTTCTAGCTTGTAAATAAATAAATAAATACATAAATACATAAATCTATGGACAGAGTTGAAGTTAGCTTATTCTCCAGCTTTATTCAAAATTTCCGAGGTCTAGGAGTAAGTGGTTTAAATAGCATCACCATGACATCATTACCCATCATTACCATGACAATGACTCCACATAACCCAATGCCTGAGTAAGTGGTTTAAAGAGCAGTACAAAGCAGCGGCCTGAACGGGCATTAAGAAACTCATGAACCTTGTGTGTTGGTAGATGTTGAGAGAGGATGCCTACAGCAGGCCTATCGTTACCAAGACAACGACTACAGCAGGCCTATCGTTACTAAGACAACGACTACAGCAGCGTACTTGTTCCTTGTCTGTCCCTTGGTGTTATTCATATATAAATCACTCTGTACACACACACATACACACCTCAGTCCAGCTCTCCACTCTCACGTTTCATGTCCAGTTACATTTATCCTCTGCATACACAGGTCATTCACGCACTGCAGTTCTGCCACAGGCCCAACCCAGACTGGACCATAACACGTGCATTAGAGGGCTCAGAAGTGCTTTTTTTTTTTTTTTTCAGCGGGATTTTATTTTTTATCTTTTTTTGTTAACAGATATTTTTCAGATGACAAAGCACAGAGATGCTTCATGATAGATAGATAGATAGATAGATAGATAGATAGATAGATAGATAGATAGATGGATACGTAGATAGAGTTTGCTTTAAATAAACATTTTTGTACTGTATATAAACTGACATTTCTCCACATTTAAAATATATAAATATCTCAATTACAGCATCTACTTTCAGAAAATGTTTTCATACCCCAAACAATGCAAGAAAAACATGTTTGAATTCATGTATTTAAACAAAACATTACTAATGTTTTAACGTAGGAAGAGTAATTCACCAAATGACTCTTTGGTGAGCTTTCATGCGTTTTTGCCGCACTCTCTGCCAGCGACCCTCGTTAAGAAAGATTCAGGCAATCACCTAATCAGTACCTCATTAAGCAGAATGTGCTGGAGTTCAGACACTGGAGTAGAAAGGCTGTCATTCAACTAGAGATGCTGATTTAAGGAAAAGTTCTCCATTTTTTCCCCAGAGCTGTTAATGTGTATTAAACACCAGTATCTCATCTCATATAGTCATTCTAAATCATTTTTGTTACTCTAGATGTATAAAGCTACTGTCTATTTTTTGTCATTAAGGTTATAAATAAAATGAAACAGATCAAACGTATTTCTCCTTTAACAAAAAACATTGCACAGTTAAAAATGTCATATGAGGTCTTGTGACAAGGTCTCGATTCGATGTCGAACCCGAGTGGCTTTTCTGTATGTGTTTGTTTGTTTACTGATTTGTGTCAAAAACAGTGTTGATGTTTCTATAACGCTGCATCGTATCTACCCACTACAGTACACTACACTACACACTCTACAGTTCATCCGCACACTCTGGGCTTCTGTGCTTTGTTCAGCTCAAGATCCACAGCACACTCCTCTCTGCAGTCCTCATCTCAGTCGAGGGAATTTTGCTCCATCTGATGTTAACAGAGCATATAAGTGGAGTGATACATGTACTCAGATGGATGGATAAATATATAATGGTGCCCAACATGCTGTATCCACGTTTACAGATTAAACATTTGACGTGAAATGAAGTTGTGCGTCCTAATTGACATTCACTAACTGGTTAACTGATTGGGTGATTGATTAATTGGCTCACTGGTTCCTGTGTTCAAGATCCTCTTGAGACAATGAGAATCGGAGCTGTAATGTGATCCACCACCAGTGTTCCATGGCCTCCGCCTCCTCGCCCTCATGTCTGTTATTTCCCTGTGCCTCTCCTGTCTGTTTCATCATGACCTTTCGGCTGTGAACACGCGTTAGCTACATGTATTCATTTCCTGCTGTGCAACCACCTCAGCCTTATTTCAATTTAAATTCAATTTGTGTTGCCATAAAAAATTAAAAAAAAAAATCTCTGTTGTTGTGACTGCTGTTAATGATATCAGTAAAAATTCTAGCCGTTTAAATCCCAAACACAATTGCTGAGGCAGCCTCTTGGTCTTGTTTGTTTGCGTGTTTCCCCAGGGAAGCTCTACATTTTAATTAATGATTTGGTCACATTTAGAGTGAACAGAGTCACTTTCATCCAACTCTCGTTCTCTCTCTAGCACACATTTTGCACTAATTTGGTAGGACTCTAGCACCATCTAGTGCTAACATTGAGCAGCTGCACCCTCAATTTACCATATACAATGTTTCATGCGTACTACTTAGATATTCATAGAAATTCAAAAACAGGAGTAGCAGCCGATCTAAAAAACCTTTATACCCCCAGCTGCATTTACAGTGGGCTTCTGTTTCTGCTTCACTGCTGTGCACTGTTCAATCAGGTGTAGTGAACTTTGAACACTTTTGAAATATTTTTCTTTGTGAAGTTGATAGTCGAAGTAGAAGCACCCCACCCCCCTTTTGTACACAGAGTACACAGTTTTAGTTCTGTGGATATAAAAACTCAGTTAAATACAGTTGCACGACTGGTGTCCACCCCCCTTTCGAGGTTCTCCACCCCCTGAGGTTGTCCACCCTGCAGTTATCCTTCCGCTGGCTCCTGCTCTGGCTCATGTCAGGTCTAAAACACTGACGCTCGCCTACAAAGCCAAAACCAGATCATCTCCTGCAGGCCTAAAGGCTCTAATCAAACCATGCTCTACACCAAGCCTCTGGCTCTGCTCGAAGCCCTCGAGACAAGAAGACGACACGCATCATGACTCCTCTCCGTCTCGGCACCCAGGCGGTGGAGCAACCTTCCACTGGCTGTCCACAAGACTGAGAAATCGGCCTTCTTCAGACGAAGACTGAAGATTCACCTCTTCACTGAGTCACTAAGCACTTAAATAGGCTTTACCGTCATACTGGAAATATAATGCATATTAAAATGACAAAGGGGTCATTGTTTTGGATCATCAGCTGGGACCTTAAAAGTGTCGTCTAAGAGTTGCCCTATTCGCTTACTGGTTGTGCGCAGCACAGTCAAGTAGCAGAGTATCAGAAGATCTGACCGCACGGCTCCTCTAGTGGCGTATCCAATCTGATCAGATATCTCCTCTGTGGAAGTGTGGTGCTCGACAGCGGGAGCTGCTCAGAAAGCCACTGATAACTATCGCCCTGTCCGTCTTCTGCAGTGCGAAGCACTTCATTAATAAAATCAATTCCTCTTCTCATAACCGCATATTGACTTTCAGGACAGCTGTGATCCGGGAAAATAGATCGCACCATTCCGTTCTCACCTTTTAAGTGTGTCGGACGAGGCCGCAGAGCAAAAAAAACCCACAACACTATCATGGAGAGGCACTCGAGTTAATGGAGGTCTGCCAGATAATCTAGGTTGACACACTTTGCTGCTAGCCTCTTAAGAAATATCCGCTGCTAATACAGTTGCTAATCTAAATCAGCCTTTCTGCGGCAGATCAGGCAGGGGTGGCTTCTGCCATTCCGAGACTTGTGCACCCGCTGCTTAAAGACTTTCAACCACTGGAAACGGCAGTAAAAGCGAAAAAACACTGAAATATTTCAGTAGAACCATGAACTTAAGAGCAGAGAGTGACAGAGGTGCTCTAAAGGTTCCCATAGTAACTGCATTTTGCCTGATTGGATTGAAATCACTGATAAGGAAATGGATTTCTACTGATGTTATATTGAAACCATGATGCATTCCCAGTAATTAATAATAAACGTCAGTGATACAAAAATTCAATCTTTGTTAAAAATACAATTATTTGTGAAAAAAAGAGATAGTGTTGCTTTCTCAGTTATTCCTGATTTTAGCTAGCTAACGATTCTGTTGTAGCTATCCGAATCACTCCCAAATGGAAACATGCTAATGTAAAACTCTGGCTTATTTATTATGTGTGATAATTTTGAACTAGAATATGAATATACCAAATTAAAGAAAGACTAGACGAGATGAACATTGGATTTTTAAATTTTGTTGGCAGTAACCCCTCTGTTAGCTATTAAGCTAACATTACCTAAACTAGGACAAGTCATGGTATGCCAGGCATGTCCTGAGGGACATGCCAGATTTAAACCATTTTAAAAGTGAACATAAATCAGTGACCATTACAGATGCTGCCTTGATAGCAGCTGAACCTTTTTTTCCATTTTTAAATTACTACATTTGTAATACATAAGCCATAAAACGACCATTTTACCACATTCTTTGAAAGAGGTCAGACAGGTATTCGTCATACCAGTATGGTGGACTGGCCACGTCTGGAGGCCTTAAACCTTCTGTGGAGTTTAACAAGTCAGATCAATCTTTCAGCATGACTATCTAGCTGTGTCATCACACCTGGAGCAGAAAAGGTTGATGGCCCAAAAGTATCTGAACTGCCAATTTGGGGGTTTGAACCCACCACCAAAAAACATGCGACACTTGGTGTTATTGGAATCATAACACCAAAGTGGAACAACAGTGACTGAGGCAATGAAACTGACCATGATACTCCAACAAGTGGACCACAAATGAATATGTCCCTAAAGGTCCATCCTGGACCAGAGTAGCTCTACTGATGTAAACCCTTAAGCCATCCAAGTGCTGGACTAAAAATTCAGAGGTTTAGTGTTGTTTGTTATTCTTATTTTTGGTATTTTGTGATTTTATTTCTGGTTGTGGCTGTTATTTTCATGAATGTTCACAGTTGCGCAAGGCACAGAGAAATCAGGCACCAAGGTCAGGAGGTGACGGCGTACTCTGAGCTGAGACCCGAAGCCTCAACCACTCCCCTAGATAAGGTATCTACCACCCCCCCCTTTAATACTGTGTCTCCATCTTCCTGTGTGAGTCCAAAGGGCTAAATTAACATATCTCATATTCACTGTTGTTTTTTTGGTCATAGGACTTGACCACTTTGTCTGTATAAGTGGAGAATCCTTAAAAAGAGATTGTGCAACATCCTGAATTGTTCTAGCATAGTAGTCATTTGTAAAGAAAGCTCAACAGCACCCTCTAAAGAGAGTTAAGGTGGCAGGCACGTGCACACCTATCCTGAAACGCTCCTAACGAAGCATCACAGAGAGTATCCCATCACTGTCTGTTACAGGAACTGCTCCGTCCTCAGGCAGGAAATTGCTGTCACTGCTGGTGAACTCTGCCTGGTGCATTACTGGATCCAGTTTCCCTGCCATCAAAAGATGGTGCATAAGAAACCGGCAGCAGTGGATGGTGTAGACTGCCCTGTGCATTACTGGATCCAGTTTCCCTGACAACTCTATTCCCTACAATGAGCAATGCATAGGGAAGGCCTGCAGCATCAGGAAGAATCTCGTTCTTCCCAAACTCCCATCTGGACTTAGGTAACAGAATGCAACTGTCTAAAACAAAACACTCCACTCACTTTAATCTGCACACATAATCGAGCTAACTCCATGTCCCAGTCCCACGTATTTTATTTAGCTGTATTTTAGCACATGTCCAGTTGCCTCTTGCCCCATAGTTCAATGAAAGAACACACATGAAGATTATAAAGCAACAGAGGACTCAGACATCGAAGGTAAGTAAAAACCCCATAGCGGTTTGTTGGACTGTATACAGAAGTTAAGAGATCCAGAGTAAATGTGGGAGTGTGACAGTTTGAGAGTTATAGGATCTCATGAGTTCAGCACCTGAGGCACCTTTATCCCACATGGCTATAGTATCCCAACATCCTCTGTAGAGCTCAATAGTAATTTGAATTAATGAACAGGCCAACAAGCTTAGGTTGATGTCATCTGTCTTTAGGTAACTTTAGGTAACAAGTTAAATATGGTTGATTTATTAATTTTACATTTCTTTAATTCTTGCTTTCTGTTTAAAAGATGGATTAAAAGTGCAAAAGGTGAAAGAGAATCTAAGGTAAAATGTAAAAAATAAACAAAATAAATAAATAAATAAATAAATAAACAAGGAAAAAGTGCCACCACAGCAAGTGAAACAAAGTACAAAAAAGTCATAAAACAACTTAAAACATGTGCAAAGTCGATACAGGCACAGTGGTTTAATTAAAGACCTTAAAGAACAAAAAAGTTCTCATCCTGATAATACTTCAATCGTCAAGAGGCCTCAGGTCATCTGGAAGAACATTCCAGAGCTTGAAGTCATGGCAGTGATAAGAAGCCTCTGTGCCCTTTAACCAGGACTTGTGTCTCTCCTTACAGTGTCATGCAGTTGAAATTAAAATTCAACTACACATCCCATCACTCACTCACTCCACTTCCCCTCTGATGCCTGCTTCTTCCTCAAGGCCAGAAAATGACGTAAATTCAAGAGCTGTTTAAAATGAATTCACCATGGTTCAACCTTCTGTATATAGCCAATTGTAAAACTTCAAGGATTCTAATGCAATATTTTGCAACACGTTGGGTATGACCTTTCAAATAATTATGTATTATTCCATTATTAAATGTAAGTCTTAATGTATTTTTTATATTTTCAATTTGTATTATGATTCAGGATTTAAAATTGTAAAAAGCAAGCATATAATCCATCTCAAATTCTGAAGCACACACAAACAATTCACAAAAAACAGTGCAGCATCTGAAGGTGGAATGTCCCATTTAAGGTAGACACATCTGTAGTACATGCAAGTCACCAGCAGATGGCAGACAGCTCCTTAGAGCTGGTGAGCTTGGTTTGAGCACAGTGCTGACTCAGTCTCACACGACACAGACATCTTCCTGCTTTAAGAATTATTTATAGTACTGACTTCACCATATCCATCAAGAGCTCATGTTCACCACAGACTGTACAACTGCTTAAAAATAAGAAAAATATTTAATACCAAAACAATTAGACAAAAACAAAATCTGTAAATCATTATGAGTAGAGTGAAATTTTCTAAAAACTGGAATAACAAACAGAGAGTAAGCCAGTGTCCCTCAGTGTTGTACCACTGCTACTGCTCTGCATGAAGAGAGTAAACAGGAATTCCTCCACGACAGCTCACGTTACTGTCCACACTCAACTGATACAGCTGTTACGAGCTAAAGCAGGTGAGTTAATGTAGAAGAAGAAAAAAAAATGGGCTTGTTTTGAATGTTCTGAAGTGTGGTCATAATTGCACATCATATTTCAAGGTGTCAGTTGTGTGGATTTTAGTCGCTTTAGGAAAAGCCTTTCTATACCCTCACTCAAGAAAACAGCCTGAATGTCTGCCTGCCAGTAGCACAGATCCCTACAGTCATGAGGTCCTTGGAGAGACTGGTCTTCCACCACATCTAAGCCCTCATCCCTGGCATCCTGGAGCTACACCAGTGCCCACGGGTCCACAGGGGACACCATCTCTGTAGCACTGTCCGAATACATCTGAATGGCAACTACTGAATTCTGACAAGACCGTGCTGCTATTACTAGGACCCAAGGCTGTGAGAAGCAACATATCAAATGTTCTACTTTTTAAGGCCTTTTCAGTTTCTCCCAAAACAAAAACCTTTGTGGAAGGAGTGGCGGAGTACTGATGTTCCAAGGAGCCTCATGCTTTTGTTTCCTTCTGGTTCTGTCCTTTTATCTGTGCTACCGTAACTTGATCTGCCAGAGTCCATCCCAGCACACAATGGATCCCCAATTTACACACATTAGTATATTAGTGCATTAGCCGAATCCATCATCTCTCTCTGCCGAGATTCATCCTTTCCTGGTGTCACATTGCTGAGTCTCAACCTGCCTCAGCTACTGTGGCTTCTCTTGTCACAGTTGTAAAAAAACATTGGTGTTATTGACTGATTTCAAATTTGACATGCGCATATGTAAATGTTAAAACTGCCTTTTTCCATTTACATAATTTTGCTAAATTGAGACGTACTTTCCTCATCAGATGCAGAGAAATTGGCCCATACTTTTATCTCATTAAGATTAGATTCTGTAATGGTCTGATAATTGGATACTCTAAAAAGTCACTAAACAAACTCAGACTGAATGCAGCAGTCAGAAACCGAACCAGGGTTGGAATATTTGACCACATTACTCCTGTTCTTTAAGCTTTACATTGGCTCCCCATTAAATTCCAGACTGATTTTAAAATTATTTATTTGCGCCTCGGAGTGAACTTGTAGCATTAATATAACTCACCACACCTGCTACTATTCTCAAAATGCAGAATTTCTTTTAGTTCCCAGAGTTAGTAAGATTACAACCAACTGGGGGGGGGTAGAACCATCTCCTATAAAGCTCCTCAGTTGTTCCACAACTGTCTTCCAGCTCTAATCTGGGATTCAGACAAACCCCATTTTTAAGTCTAGACTAAAAACATATTTACTCAAGCTTTTAGTTAGTCTGCTGAATGGAAAGTTGCAGAGCCTGGACTCCCAGTTGTACACATTTTTTTGGAGGTGGAGCTATGTGATGGTGTCATCCAGCTATGCATCTCTGCTTATTTTCTCTGATGTAATGTCAGACTACAGGCTTAAAACGTCATCTGAAGTTTGACAGCCATGTGTCCACGTTATTCAGTTTAACATAAACATTCTGCATGTACTGATATTCTTAAATCTAATTTTCACAGTAATGAGCAGATTGTCAAGGACCTAATTACAAAACTGCTCCCAACCAATATGGCATCAGTACATCTGTGCACATCTAGATCTTCTTACTAACTGGTCACAAGTCTATCATTTGAAGTACAAGTATGCAGATGAGGTGACAATGCATTGTGGGCAATTTCGAAGAACCAAAAGGGGATTCTGACTGACCAGGGCAGAAAGTATACCAGCACAGGAACTTTGACTGGCAGAGATAATTTCTGGTATCGATATTCTTTCAGACACACATTGCAGTGCATTGTTCATGTGTTTTATATTAAGTTTGGGTGAATGGATTAGACTATTCAGAGGTGTGATGCAGAGACCGGTACAGGGTTATCATCAACCCTAAAGAGACACTGACCAACAGAGAGGAGAGGAACATTTACCGATGGAATAAGGACAAACATCACCATCGACTTTATTAAATGAACTGGATAGCATGTACTATGTCGCACAAGCGCATGTGCTGTTGAGTTAATGAGAACTCTCACTGTGAAAAGCTTGTGAATGTGAAAGCTTGGGTTTCATCCAGTACGAAGGAGAAAGGGGAGAGAGGAAGGATAAATCTGTCAATTTATGTTGGTGAAAGAATGCCTGCATGTGTACATGATGTTGAATTGCACTGTTGTAAGGTACCTGTAAATGAGGAAGTTGATTTATGTTATTACAAGACGTCTATAGAAAGTTATAAGATTAACAAACATTGTTACTCCCCTTTAAATGGCTTCACCCTAGAATTCACATTGGAAATGTGAGTGTAAAAGGGGATGTTAAATATAGAGAGGGGGAAATGGAAAGACAACGAGAGAGATACAGAAAGACAACGATGACGACTGAATGTATTTCTGAATGTACATATCTGGAAAGTGAGATTTCTGTGTGAAGCTGGTAAATAAAAAGAAAGTGAGTTTGAGCTATTGTTTCCAGTACTCCTTCGCATTAAAAAGCCTTGACTACACGATCACACTTCCACAAGAGGCAAGGGAAAAATTTTTACTTATAGGTTTTCAGTACCCTGAGCAAACTATGTGGCAAGTGGCCAGGCACCTAGGATGAATATGTGGACACTGATGTTTGAGCTACATACTGAAAAAAATATCAAAATCTTCCCCATACTATCTCATCTTTGGTAGGGAGGATCATTAACCTTCAGGGGTCTGGGATGGGCAGAACAACCTTATGGGTACTGAATGTGGACAGATGAACAGAGTTTTGTTTATATTAAGGAATGTAAGGAATTCAGCACAACAAATGAAGCCTGAGAAGATCCTGTTGGATCTGAACAGCAGAGATGGCAATGGCCTGGTTCCGGTCATACCTCACGGACAGGCAGCAGTTTGTTTCTCTGGAAGGTTTTAGATCAGACAC
>JAOYMR010000012.1:16601602-16612464 GCA_025802075.1 Tenebrosternarchus preto | reverse complement strand
TCAGCTGGCTGAAATGAGATTGAATCAGTTTCCAAACTGGTGTGAACAAATCTAATCCCATTCTAATTCAAGAATTTACCCCTGGGATCAATAAAGTATCTATCTATTAAATTATTCCCAATAGTCTATTCTCTTCGTAGCTTTTCTTTTGGTTGCATTGCTTACATTGGTGTATGTTTATGTTAAAGCTTTTATCCAATCATATTTCAGCCATGTGTTGCCAGGGTTAAAGAAATCTGCCTTGAGGCCTTCAGAATCAACAGTGCAGGTGCCTGTAACTTAAAATAAATGTCAATGAAACTTGCTTAAATGTCAATGAAACTTGCTTTAACCAATAAGATTTGACATTGGTGACAACGGGGCCATCTGGCAGGCATACAGTAATGTCAAAATTTTCATGTCCTTTGATTGGATGGTCAGAGAGCATCAGAGTACTAGTCACATTTAACAAACCACACTTGACCTGCATAAGCTAAAACATGTTTGTGCAGATTTAATTTTTTTTTAACTCATAGCAGCTGACAGAGAAAAGGACGATTTTTTTCACTGATATATTTACAAAGTCACTTTCTATATGGACAAAAAAAGCTGAACATCGCTTTCAGTTCCGTAACTATAAGTGGTACCCTTGGTTATCTGCAAATGATCAACTTGGTATTTGGAGCCACACTGGGTTTGCAAACTTGAGACACCAAAGCATGTCGAGCCCCTTAAAAGCAGGGGTACTTTTGTGGTACAAACAGTGCAAGTGGGAACAAGTGTACAGGAAAACAGAGCTCCATAACTGAAAGGTGAAGAAAAATAGGGAAATACTGAAAAGACAGATAGATTGTGTCATATGTTTGGGTAAACAGGATCCACAAATAGAGGAAACTATTTGGAGCTTCTTTCTTTTCTTACTAAAACAACACTTACATTACCACCTGTCCACTGTGGGGCGTCAGACAAAATACAAAACAACCTGATTAATGCTGAAGTGATGGGAGAGGAAATAAAAATGGAGATTAATAAAGCAAATTGGTGGATGAGACAACAAATGTGAATAAAGCAGACATGGCTTTCACTGGTCCTGTGGTGGATACAGGTGTCAAGAGAGGTTCGTCAGATTTGAACATGCTACATGTCTCAGTGGTTCAGGTACTCAAATAGCAATCAGAAGGTTGCCAGTTCAAACCCCACCACTGCCAAGCTGCTACTGTTGGGGCTCTTGACAAGACCCTCAATTGCTCAAGATATATTCAGTCATAATTGTAAGTCCCTTTGGATAAAAGTGTCAGCTAAATGATGGTGCAGTGGTCATGTCCTCAGAACTAAATAGCTCAGGTTAAGGAGAGGTCATATTTGGCCTTTTTTATACACTGCTATGCTCACTGACTGAATTAAGTGCTACCTCAAAGCTTAAAGAATGCAAGAACTTTTTGCCCACCTCATTGGCCTTGCTGCATGTTTCTCCCCTAGACACATGCAACTATTAGATGATATTTGCCAGCAGTGTTTCCTCATGTGGTATCAACACAGTGGCAGTACACATCAGGATCGGTTAATACACATCGAGATCGGTTAATACACATCAGGATCGGTTAGTACACATCAGGATCGGTTAATACACATCGAGATCGGTTAATACACATCAGGATCGGTTAGCACACATCAGGATCGGTTAGTACACATCGGGATTGGTCAGTACACATCAGGATCGGTTAGTACACATCGGGATCGGTCAGTACACATCAGGATCGGTTAGTACACATCGGGATCGGTCAGTACACCTTGGGATTGGTCAGTACACATCAGGACTGATCAGTACACATCAGGACTGGTCAGTACACATCAGGATCGGTTAGTACACATCAGGATCCGTCAGTACATATCGTGATCGGCCAGAATACATTGGGATCAGTCAGTACAGTCTTTGAGAAGAGAGCTACCCTGAAAGAGCTATTTCACCACATCCTGGAGTATGACAAGGACTCTCATACTCTCATGGCTTTGTGCTGACTGATTCAATGCATGCCTGGAAGATTTATTTTCACACATTTAATAGGATTTTGAGTATTCAGAACAAAACACTGGACGTAAAATTCTGTCTGACAAGGATGAAGGAATTTTGTGACATGATTGAGCTAGAGAGGGGCCGATTTGGTCAGATATCTGAGTGCTGAATAGATTTCACGATCATAAAAAATTTATGTTTTCCCTGCTCCTTGACCCCTAGCAGTTTCCGAGATGCTAGCCTGGGTTTATGATAAACAATAATAAACATAATAAACATAATCGAAATCTGACTACAGTTTGCCAGCAACTTCGTAACTGCAGCATACTAGACTTGGCTATCGAGTTAGCATGCTGTGCAGCTCACCGCTATGACAGGAATGGCAAGAGCAGAGGAGGGGGTTATACATCTACACTAACAACAAAAATACAAACACAGTAGACAGCCATTGTTCCCCAGATTTGGAATATTTGACTGTCAAATACAGACCCGTTTACATACCACGCGAGTTCAGTATCATTATGGTTATGGCTGTATATGTATCACCTGATGCTAATGCTAACCGATTCCTGGGAGAGCTGCATAACGCACCATACCATATCTGGGTCTATCAGATCATATATCCATGCTGTTAATTTCTCCATACTGTTAGAAATTCGGCTTCAGGAGTCATGAGACTGGACGGCTTCAGTGCTGACGAGTTTATTGACACACACACAAAAAACGTGCGTATAATGTCGAACACGACCAGTCTGATCTGATCTGTTTTGGGAAGACCTTATATACATTGGATAATGTGGAGGGATGAAGGAGGAGGAAGAAGTGGAGTTTAAGGAGAGGTCCATGTGGGATGAAGGTGATCACTTGGGGTATCAACATTGGGGGGGGGGAGGGGGGGGGGGTTGATAGTTGTCACCTTATGGTTGAGATATAGACAAAGGAGGGAGGTGTTGACTCTCTGCAAAGATGGGCAACCATCAGTACTGTTCAGTGGTCTGATGGTTGCCACATTAGGGGGCTGATTGAATTATATTATAGCTGGCAGGCAAAAAGGTAATCTCCATAGAAATAAAGGAGTAAGATGACCATTTGAAAGAAGCATATTTTCAATACATATCGTGCAGGAAGAGAATTCTCCAGTCAAAGGACTCTAAAACATGGCCAGATGATGCATTACATCAGCTGCATGACTGTTCTGAGAGCAGCAGGTCCTGGAGGCATACACCACAACTGTGCTCTCCTACAACTTGCCTACAAGAAAGCCTATGATTCAGTGCCCCACATATGGTTCCTGGAATGCTCGAGGCTGTACAAAATCAACAAAACTATTCGTTACGAGCTCAATGGGGCTGTGGAAGACAACCCTGGAGGCCAACTTTAGACCTATAGCACAGGTCACCATCAAGTGCGGTATTTACTAAGGAGATGCCCTGTCCCCACTGCTGTTCTGCATATGACTAAATCCCCTCAGTGAAATCATCTCCAAAAGTCACTATGGATACTGGCTATGGAATGGAGCAACCATCAGCCATCTCCTCTACATGGATGTCATCAACTTCCAGATACAATAAAACAGTATCCGGGAAGCTCGAGAAATACCAAGTGCTGAAAGAAGAGCTAGAAAAGATGTGGAAGGTAAAGACAACAGTGGTTCCTGTAGTTGTTGGAGCAATACTTGCAGTGACCCCCAAACTTTTGGGGGGGGGGGGGTTGGAGGCCCTCCAGCAGATCCCAGGAGCGACATCTGAGATCTCCAGAACAGTGCAGTCCTGGAAACAGCTAACACAGGACCTTCAAGCTCCCAGGCCTTTAGTAGAAGACCCGAGCTTGAAGAAAAAAGGCTACCTGGGAGGGCAAGTGGGGAAATTTTATTTTTTTAATATGAGTATATATATTTTTCCACACATCTTAATGTGTTTGAGACCATCAGTTGGTAGGGTTTGTACACAATTCTACACACTGAATAATACTATTTGACTGCTGTTCTAATGTGTATTATGGCAAGAACCAATCAACTAAGTAAAGAGGAACAATCATTTATCATTACTTTAAGATATGAAAGTTAGTTAATCTGATCTTTGAATATCACGAAAACTACCAAACGCTACAATGAAATTGGCTCTTGTGAGAACTGCCCCAGGAAATTAGAATTACCAGCTTCTGAAACTGCAAAGGAACTCTTGCATTAGAGCCCACATAAATGCTTCACAGAGTTCAAGTAGCAAAACAAATCTTAACATCAGCTGTTCAGAGAACACTGTGTGAGACAGGCCTTCATGGTTGAATTGCTGCAAAGAAGCCACTACTGAGGAAGAACAACAAGAAGAAAAGAACTGCATGGCCAAGAAACAAAAAGAATGGACATTAGACCAGTGGAAATCTGTACTTTAATCTGATAAGTTGAAATTTGAGATGTTTGGTTTCATCCTGTATGTCTTTGTGAGATGCAGAAAACTGCAGCATTCCATCTGGTCTGTGCTTGGTGGACCATCATTTGTTCTCCCACAGGACAATGATTCCAGACACTTGATGACTTGGCCTCCACAAACACCTGACCTTAACCTAACTGAGATGGTTTGGGACAAGTTGGAGTGCAGAATAAAGGAAGAGCAGCCAACAAGTGCTCAGCACCTCTAAGAACTCTTTCAAAACTATTGGAAAACCATTCCAGGTGACAACCTCATGAAGCTGACTGAGAGAGACTGCCAAGAGTGTGCAAAGCTCTCATCAAAGCAAAAGGGTAGCAACTTTGAAGAATCTAAAGTGTGAATCATTTTGGTTTGTAAACACTTTTGTTTACTACATAATTCCACACATGTTCCGTCATAATTTTGATGCGTTCAATATTAAACTACAATGTAGAAAATAATAAAAATAAAGAAAAAACATTGAATCAGAAGGTGTGTCCAAACAAGTGACTGGTACTATATGTCATATTTGCACTTATGTAACACTTTAGGCACAAACATGTGGCAGTTTTTATTTGAAAGGTGCATAGGAGAGTTCTGTCCATGGTCAGTTTACCTCATGGTCTGACATGATATTTTAAAACACACAAATAACCCATGATGCTCACTGTTTCTGTAGAATATTTTGAGACGTGGACATGCCGATACCGTCACCCCTAGAAATGGACTTTTTACCATAATATAAAGTGTGTACATTATTTATAAAAGTTTGGACTGTTGCTAGTTGGGCCACCCAATGGAGGATGGGTTCCCTTTTGAGTCTTGGTCCTCCCAAGGTTTCTTCTTTATTCTCCTAGGGAGCTTTTCCTTGCCACTGTTGCCCTTGGCCTGATCATTAGGGATCAGGACCCATACATCTGTGAAATTGCTTTGTGACAAGATGTGTTGTGAAATATATAATATATAAATGCATTTGAATTGAATTGAATTGAATTGAATAGATAGTGAATGTTAAATATTTTAGCTAAATAAAGATGCCTCAGGTTTTGCGAAACAATTATATCATTAATATGTTTCAGAGGTTGAGAACCTATGAAAATCTGAATAACTGTTTTTTAGTTTGTAAAAATATGTTTACTTTCCCCCCTTGAACAATCTCCTGCATATTTACATGTTCAGTAGGAGGATATGTGGCCTAAAGCAGAGAACAATGTGCTTTTTCATTGTGGAATATAGGATCCATTGGGGGTATTTAGGGTCCATTGGGATTAATTTCATTGCAGGCATGAGTTCCCACAGATATAACTAAACAATGCATTATTCTAAGTATTTTCAAGTTATCATGTATCACGAATCAGCACAGTGGTGATAGATGTAGTGGTGAGTAGTCACAGTGGCATGCCGGTAAATGTAGTCCCTAAATTCAACTTTAATCACTGTATTCTTTTGCCACAACCTCAGGGTGTACAATATTATAATAAATCACCATGTGGAACATTGTTTTGTATGTCTGAAATGAATGAGTTGAGTTAATAAACAATTGTAGTTCTTCATTCCTCCTGTCAGCTTGACCCAGCTCCCACCTCCAATCTTAAGAAGTGTGCTTCTGCTATTTCTATTCCTACCTGTCACTTTATGAATGAATGAATAATAAAATAAAGTTGGTCTGGTGTGTGTGAATGTGTGACTCTGTGGTGGATGGTGCTCTGTCCTGGGTGGTGCCCCACATCCTTCCTGTGCATAATGCAATCCACCAGGGGAGTGTAGATTCTCGTTGAGAGTACACTGTTCCTGGTTGGCTGCCGCTTCTCACTGATTTATGTCCGTAAGTTGTGTGTGAACTGTAAAACATCCTTGAGTACTAGAAAGGTGCTATATAAATCAAAAGGTGATTTATTAATTATTCTCTTGTACCTGGAACTTTAACTACGGCTCTCTTACTGCTATATCCCTCATCCTCAAGAAACCTGGCCTAGACACAAATGATCTTAACGACTCCCGGCCTCGCTCTAATCTCCCCTTTCTTGCTAAGTTCCTAGAAAAGGTTGTTGCTGCTCAGCTAGAATCTTTGTTAAACTTCTCAAGATCTCTTTGAACCTCTTCAATCTGGTTTTCGGCTCATGCACAGCACTGAAACCGCTTTGCTACGTGTGTTTAATGATCTTCTCTCTACTGGGTGCTGTCAGTATTCGTCTTCTGCTAGACTTGAGCACTGCGTTTGATGCTGTCAGTCACGATATACTTCTCACCTGTATCAGCTGTCGGTATTGCTGACACTGCACTATTTCCAACAGATCTGTCTGTTGCTATTTGCCATCCTCTCTATTACCTATATGTTACTCCTACGTCAAATTATTTACAATCATAGTCTTCAATTTCACTGTTATGCTGATGACTCTCAGATATGTATAATACTGCTCAGACTGGCATGATCTCAAACAACGTCTGAGCACAAACTTCTTAAAACTAAATCCAGCCAAAACTAACATGTTTCTTGCTGGCTCTAAACACATAGTTTAACAGTTAACTGGTTTTAAATGTAGTGTCTGTTTCTACCCACATTTGTTGTTTGCAATCTTGGTGTACTTTTTGAGACCTGCTTTCATCAGGTCTCATCAGTCAAAAAGTCTTTCTTTCACTTACGCATGAATTTGCTCTATGCGTACTAACCAAGATATACGCATCTCCTACAGTGATCTGTCCATATCTCCTAAACTGGCTACCTGTTTCACTCCACAAACAATTCAAACTTTTATTACTTAGAAATCTCTGCATGGTCTTACACCCCTGTATCTCACTGAACTCCCTCAGCCATGCTCTCCAAACTGCTCGCTTAGGTCTTCCGGTGCTGCAATTCCTTTCATTCCGAAGCTTAAACAGGCCACTGCTCGGGCAGATCCTTTAGTTATAGTGCCAAAACGTTGGAGTAACCTTCAGCAATCTTTGCCTTTCTCTCCTCTTTTAAATAGGAGCTCAAAACTTCTCTTGTCTCAACATTTTCATTGTATCATGCAGTGCCTTTTTAATTTCGCTTTTTGTCTGGTTTGTTTGTTTTTTGCTTTATGAACATTGTATTGTCTCTTTGTTTTGTTTTTCATGTTTTGTTTGTATATTGGAATGGGACCAATATGAGAAAGTTGCTGCATAAATTATTATTATTATTATTATTATTATTATTATTATTATTATTATTATTATTGTTGTTGTTAATGTGTTACCCATGCAAATGCTGTAGACAGTATGGATTATGAGCTTTGGAATTATTCAGCTTTTTGGTGGAAGCAAATGAAGAGCAGCACTTTTCCACTCGTCACAGCAGGACAGAGCTGCAGTAGCAGACTTCCTTTATTAAAGGGATCAGGCGAAGACAGAATTGGATAAACAAGCATTAGTCTGGAAACCAGCAAACGGAGGCAAAACAACAAAACTGTACATTCTGTAGAATAAGAAACTGAACTCTGCTTTCACATTAACTAAAAGTGAGATTGATTATTTAAATAAGGACATGATGGAGGCGTGGCTAGTGATTAGTAGAAGGGCATGCATTTCATGTCCAACTCCTGCTCACTCTTGACAGACTGACCAGAACATATTTCACATTCTGGCACTAGAATTAAGCACAACCCTCAGTTTAGTGAATGTGTACAGTACACATGCAGGCTAGAGCAGCAGGAACCACTAGCAGTCCTCCAGCAGTAGCAAAAGCAGTAGCACTGTTGGCCATTTCACATGGAATTAATTAGGAGTGGTAAAAACGAGTGACAGGTGATGGATGAACTAATAAGTGGGTGATTGGGAATGGGTGATGTGAATGTGTGGGTGGGAGAGAAGGTGTGAAGGTTGGAGAGCTGGTGCACTGTGATGCTCCTCTTTTAATTCATTTCTACTGTTTGAATTGTATGGCATACATTTATATTCGTTTTTTTTTTTTTACTAAATAAAAGAATAATAGAAAATAATTGAAAAAGTTAACCAAACACACTTCAGAGCACCCCTGCAAGGAAGAATATAAATGGGCAAAGTTAACTTAATTGATATTCATATAGGTGCAAATTAATTTTCACACCCAATATCTACATTCTTGTTCTGTAAATCGGGTGGACACATCACTCAGCCCTGGTTAACAGTAGGAGATATGCCTCTCTACCCATGCACAGGCCTGGACAATATGGCTGATGTTTTGTGCCGTCTTGATACCACTTTGATGTATTCCAAGCCTTTCTCCATGTGTCTACACTGCAGGGAGGAAGTAGGCCAACCCCACTCAGTCAAGCCTGCACTCAAGAATCCATTGCTGAGCACACACACTTTCTCTACCCCCCCCCTCCCACCACCACCACCTTTCTTTTCTCCACAGAGTCACTAAAATATATATGCAGACAAAAACACCTGCACACATGAAGCAAACATATGCCACAATCTCACATGCTGGTATCCTGACAGATCACACAGCATTCCAGGGAACAGAAACAGAGGAAATGGCCTAAACAGCAGCACGACAGTTTACACACAGAGGGAAATATGCTGCGCTCATCTTCACCTAACCCTGTCACCTAACCCTGTCACCTAACCATATGACCTAACCCCATCACCTAACCCTGTCACCTAACCCTTTCGCCTAACTCTGTCACCTAACCATATGACCTAACCCCGTCACCTAAGCCTGTCATCTAAGCCTAACCGGCCTGCAGCCTCCCCAGGTTGAGTAAGTGAAAGGATTTGAATGTATAGGCCACTGCTGTGATCTGCAGCAAATCACATGCAGTGTCCGCTCTGCACTGCAGCAAATGAAAAAAACTCTGATCATGAAAGGCTGTGCCCTCTCTGCTCATCTTGCATATACACATGCATGCCTTTCTCTGACACACCGTGACTCACATGCAGGAGTGTCAGGGTATGACCGAGCGGCGTGAAATTAAGCCATGTTTTCTCAATCATAGCCACAGTTCCAGGTGCCAGCACATTCACCTTTCGATATTTTATTTATGCTAACCATGATTGAAAAATGTTTACCAGCACTCACCTTGGAGAGCAGCACATTTGCTCAAGACCTTTTCTGACTTCTCAGCCAATTAACCTCATTGATCTTATGTGCTTTGCCTCCTCACTGCTTTGTTGACAGATACCATTTGTGCAGAACGATGGTAGCTCTGAGCTTCGTGATCCTGTGGAACAGTGGGGGGGAAGCAGGCACCACAAAAATAAACCCTTGAACTAATTGTATTAGTGGTGACATCAGAGTTGTGTGTTGTGAAGGATTCAGCTCTGTGTTGCCCGGCAGCATACATGTCAGTGCTCATGTGAGCAATGCTGCTTGTAGTCCAGGACTCTGCCTGCAGATATTGAAACCCAGGCAACAATGGGTCTCAAGACCCCAGTCTGGAGCACACAAGCCCTTCAACCACAGCTTGTGACTCATGCAGATGCTCCCTCATTTCCCCTCCTCCCTCTGTGATGCAACTGACCGTGTTCCTTCTTGGTCCTGAATACCTCCCTAAACAGCCCTCAGCAAATCCAGCAAACCTCGGTGTGATTCCCTGCCCAGCTGTGGAGAAGGACAAAACTCAACAATATCTGAAAACCCCCGAAAGATGCAAAACAGTACAGACAGATTTGAAAAATCATGCCACCAACAGTGGTGAAAGAACAACTTAATCCACTTCCTTATTAAATAAAGATGTTTGCTTTCTTGTAGGGCTGATTCTATTTTTAGCAAACAGAGCTCTCACGGGTCATTTATCTTATAGCACTTTAAATCCACTCTGTTCCTTCTGCTTTTCTTGGCTTACAGCAATGGTAAACACTCAAACAGTGTCTGACTTACAGCAGCTACATTCCATGACCAAGTTGTGGGTTCTCCATACAGTAATGGGTGAGATTAACTCATAAAAAAAGTGCCTGGCTTTGCAAGAAGTCACTGACACTTCAGGAACGATCTATACTGTGCACTTTGCCTTGGAGAGAGCTCAGGGTTTTAGGAGCTGTACAGCCTCCAAATAATAGATAAATAAATCGAGGTGTAAAGCATGCAGACAGGCCTGAATGCTGATGTGCACAGTAATGATGGGACTCAAGATAAGACGGACAAATGTGATGACGGCCACTGAGATGAGGTAATAAACCACAGAAAGACATGTCTGCCAAGATGGAGAGGGGCCATCCAGTGAGGAGATGAGTAGCAAAAAGGCCTCCTAATATATAATGATGCCATATTTAAGGGCTGAGGGACTGAAGACAGCAGAGGGACTCTATTACACAGCCCTGCAGGTGAGGAAGAAGAGAGAATCCTCTAACTGCGTAATGAGAGAAAAACAAATGCCACACTTCATTCTGGAGGTGTTGTTGGTGATAGAGGGTTGTGAGATGACTGGCAGAATAAAAATGAAAAGGCAATTTGTAACCAACATAAAGGACAGTAGAAACTGAAGGCATTATCTTTTAAAAATGGAAAATTAGGAGCA
>JAOYMR010000012.1:16574214-16601502 GCA_025802075.1 Tenebrosternarchus preto | reverse complement strand
AATAAAAAATATATATGTATTAAAGCGCCAATTACATGTTTAAAGATCAATTCTTTTTAAAGAAAACCCCCTGTGCTAATCATTAATGTCAAGATTAATAATACCAGACATGACATGGAATTCCAAAATTTGTAAGGCTACAAAATATTACCCTAATGTTAGAAGTTAGTGTAACAGTTAATTGTCATGGTGTCAGTCACCCCACTCCTCTATTGTCTCATGTGTGTGTGTGTGTGTGTGTGTGTGTGTGTGTGTGTGTGTGTGTGTGTGTGTGTGTTGCACTTGTCTTGCGTTTTGTTGGAGTCTTGTTATCACAACATGTCACATGTCTTGTTTGTTGTGCATGTATTTAAATGTGTGTGCGTCTCTTGTCTTTTGTTGGTGTTTGATGTCAGAAAGTCTAAAGTCAAACGTACTTTCTGTTTCATGTTCACCAAATAAGTCTTAAAACTTAGCTGCACCTCGGCATCCTGCCTTCTCCTTTTTTTCACGAGTGACTCAATGTGCCAATGTTTTCAGAAGCATAAACAAATAGCATCACAGCAAATGTTGTTGGAAAAGCTTGAATTGGGCTGCTAGTTTCAAAATGGGTAATTCCAAGTTTACACAGACATTTGGACAAAGAGTTTCAAATTCATTCTATCCAAAAGGCTGTGTTAATCTGCTTGATCTAAAGCTCAAACATGTTCATACCACGGCCTGAAAGACTGACTACTTTAATCCTTGCTTACATTGGCTGCCAGTTGAATTGCACACTCACAATTACAATATATTACAACCGACCAATACAGCCCTTAACAGACTTGTCACACAGTATGTCAGTGAATTCATGTCCTATTGTAACATGCCAGGTCTACTTTGATTACTAGGTATCTTTATCAGTGCCCATTAAAATGAATGAAAATTACAGCAATGTGCAAATCCTTTTGTAAGGCCAACAAACTGTGGAAAAACCTTCCTGCCACTTTCTCAGTTTGCATTGTGACCACCCTGTACACCCTCCGTCAGAAACTACGTGCATATAAGCATATACCTTATCTCTGTTTTCACGTGCACATGCACCCACCTGTGCTTGTCACACTTCTACAGGACTGCATCATTAGGCTGGCACAAAACATTTCTCTGGATTCTATTGCCATATGCCTCTTCTCCCTTAACACATGCCCCTCCCCCTTCAGCATGTGGTCCTTGCGCTCCATGGCCGACCACCTTTTTGCCTATGAATTCAGATGATGTGTTAATTCCCACAGCAGGATGGGACGGTTTAGCTTCTGTGTCCTTTCTGTTTTCCGAAGCACTGGCTTGTTGCTTTCCCTGATCATACTTTGAATAGTAAGTAAGGCACTGTGATCAGGGTTGGGAGAGTTACTTTAAAATGTATTGTAATATATTAATCCCAAGTATTTATATATTAAGGTAACCTAACCTGATTACCTTTTGTTACAAAGAACATTGGCCAGTATGGCCTCTCCTGTAATTTTTATAAACTCAGGAAAGTGTAACTCAGGAAGGTGTAAAAGTTACACAAACACCAGTATCCAGCATTCCAGCATTTTTGAGAAGGCCCTTTGCTGGCGAATGCCCAGGTTTAACACTTCTGTCCACCAGTTTTAACATTCCTGTCCCATTGGTTGGATCCACAAGTATAAACACTTTACATGCATTTTACATACAATTTAGTGAACAAATAATTGATTATGAATCTCATATTCATGTTTAGTACTTAAAGTTATTAATTTTGATTATTTTGTTACAAATCATTATTTATGTTTAGTACTTGTTCACCCTGCTATTCACAGCACCAGCTCAACATAGTTTAGTGGCAGCTTCCATAGTTACAGTACTAGGCCCTTTAGTACAGTGGCAGCTCCCATTATTATTTTGGATCAAGTTTCACAATTCTTCTTTTTTTCTTTTCTTGTTTTTATTGTTTATTGTTATTGTTTTTTTCTTGTTGTTCTTGTTTTATTGTTGTTTAAATTTCAAATGTATATAAACAATTGTCAGAAGATATGAAATACATATTTTCATTTAAATTTACATTAAGCAAATTGGTACTTATAAAAACTAGAGTATAGTGCTGAAGAGTTGAAGGTTTAAGCTGAAGTTATATAAGTAGCAGTAGTGGATGACGAATCAAATGCATCACTTTTCACAGAACAGAGCAGAAAGCTAAACCCAAGTAAATCATGAGATATCCAACCAGTTTATTCTTTGACTCGATAAAAGCATTTTGCAACTGTGACCTATTATACCTGTGTTTGTTTTCAGTTAGAAAATGAATGAATTTCTAGATGTAATATCTAAGTTGTACTTATGCTTTTCCATTCCCCATTAAAGTATTCAGAATGAACATAATATGAGAAGAACCTCTGTACAAAGCATTAAGCTTTAAAGAGGGCTGTGTCTACATCGATAGAGAGAGAAGCTAAAATTGTTTCTGCAGTTCTACAGAGAACCACTGCATTTTCACTGTTTTTAAATGCCTGATTATGAGATGGCTCATGGGAGACCTTACTGTAAACTGTATCAATTATTAAGTTTGCGACAATAGTCTGGTGACGACAGCGTATTTAGAAGTTTAGATGAGATTGTAGATTAAAGAAGTCAGTAAATAAATCCTCCTGACACTGGCCGAGAGAGAAAGAACATAGCTTTCTTTACTGGACACCTAGAATCAATCAAGGCCATGATTTGCAGCTCACTGCCGGCACATGTAGCCAGTACCCCACCATGTAACTTAATCATCACCCTTGACAGAACAATCCATATAGTATGGACTGAGACACGTACAGTCCTACAGGTCATCTATATTAGTTCTCTGCTTTCGTTTTTACATATCCTGAGCTCAGGAGACACCGGGCTCTTAGATAATAGAGGCAGATGATGGATTGTCTAAACCTTTTTTAAATGCTAAGTTTCAAGCTCTACACACACAATGATTCAGCAATGGGTAAACACCTACACAACACTGCTGGTGTGGCATTGGTCCCAGAATCCGTAGAAGGAGCTCAAGCACAGCAGAGACTGCTCTGCGCTGCTTATTTGATCTGAGATCCTGAGTCAGTTCGGAGGTTGAACGCTTCATTCAAATGCCCTTCTTCTTCCTCATCGGGTGTTCAAAAATGATGAATAACTGTCCTTCATCTTCCTCACAGGTTCAAAAATGAGGAATAACTGCGCTTCTTCATAACTGATTTCCAGAGTACCTGGCAACCTTTTGGCAGCCAGCACAAATAGACATGAATTAGAAAGAGCCACATGAGTAAGACGGGAGACAATTGTACAGAGAGACAGTGGGAGCAAGTAAAAGGAGAAGAGGAAAATAAATGTTCCAGTAAATAAATCTGTATTGCCCTACAGCACAATGAACAGTCACAAACATTATCATTGTATCATGTTAGGCATTATCATGACCATTTACTGGGTAAACAATCCAAACCCCAAACCTATCGTAGTTAACAATAAAATATATATATAAAATGTATTATTTATCTGTGATCATTAAAAGATATTTATTTATTGAAATGTGCTTCCCCAGTGTAAGATCCTGGGGAACAAAAGCAAATATATTCATATAATGTATAGTTATAAGACAATCCATATATAAACACATTCCGGATTTATGATGATTCATTAGATTAAAGAAATATAAAAAAAGTGTGGAAGACAATTAAAACGCTCATTTGTGAAGTCATAGTGACTCATTTGCATTTTATATGATGAGGATGATTATGTGTTATTGTGATGTTTTGCTTTGAGGCTAAGGAGAAGGCTTTCTGTAGGGGGTTTAAATTATTATATTTACTTACTCCTATACTCCCACCCTACCTACAACCAATGATGGAGACAGGAGCGTGCAAAGGGTTAATGAGTGTAAAAAACTATTCATTTGATCTAACTCAGAATTATAATTACTAATGTGTTAGAAATCGCACAGGAATATGCACAACCAACTTTACAGAATTACTTGCTATAAATAGCAACCTGTTTTGTCAGAGGTTTACCACACAGCTACACACACACTTGCGGGTTTGGCCTCTTAAACACGCACATCAGAAATCAAATTATCACAGTCGGAGAATGTGCAGATAAAAAAAAAAGAAAGGGAAGCTTAAAGGAGGTCTCCAACTGAAGTATTTTATGAACAATACACTGAATGATGATAAAACTGAACTGAAAAGACATAACATTAACAAAAGAGGTCCAATGACTTAAAAAACAGACAAGGTATGAAGGCCTTTAAATACGGGAAACATTAAATACATAAATAATGATCCTCAGGTCGTAAGCTAATTAATAAATAATGCCCACCACCTGAGTGAAGTATGGACAACTTAAACAAAACTAATAAAAACAATAGCATAATTGTCCATGTCCTTTGCTGCTATTACTATCAGCAGGGGGGAGTCTCCACATCATGGTACAGATACTTAATATGGAATTTGTGTTAGCATAAATGTAACTTTATAGGATATTTACAACCAAAGTGGAGTTAATCAATTAACAGATTTATTATTTAAGCAACAATAAACACAACTATTCTAAACCAAAATGATGAAGATAACATACCACAAAGTTATACACAACAGGTACCTCAAGATAGAAGAGAGAAAGCCTACACCATGGTCCTCCCCTTTTATAACCCCCAGCACATCAACTGTTATCAAAACCAATGTTAACCAATGAGATTCAGGTGGATGGTACAGACAGAAAACTGTATTTACATACAGGACACCTGACCTTTGGGGTGAAGCCCCCAGTGAGTGGTGTTAATGTGTGACCCTTAACCTGTCAGACTGTACTGAAGACACCTCCTTTTCCACTACACAATATGCTGCCAAATGAGACCAAACAAGCCAAGAAAATACAATGATATAACCAAAATACAAATGGTCACACTTGCCCTGTTGTGCCTATTCATGACCTCCAGGCTTGTGTTGCCACCTATGGTTTCACACAGGAATCTCCTGCGACCCCTACATCCTGCCTCCACTACACTTCTTAGGACATATGACATCATTGACACATCATACACCAGGACATTGTAGAACACAACTTAGCTGCCCCTGTAAGAAGAATAAAGGGCTGTTTAATTAAGCAGTGTCACAGCACAGCGGTGATCCAAAGAACCACACGTTTTGCTTCTGACCCTGCATGTCATTTGTAGAGGTCAGTCTAATATGAAACTTTAATGAAACTTCAAAATCACATTTGAATGAGTTGAGATTAGGAACAGAATGACTGTACGTGAAACAGGGAGTCACCTGCAGTAATGTGTTTAGCATCTCAAAGAAAAGACCTAATCCAAAATATTTCTGTTTGGATTTATCTTGTTAGCGATAATAAATTGCGCTTCCCATTTCCACACTAGTAGTTGTCTGTTATTATGTAATCCATAGGTCAATATGCCACTTTGGTAATGTGAAATCTGTTTATATTGAGGACCTGTTGATTTGAAAGAGTTCGGTTCTGCTTTTGTTGGCCGGTTATCACTAAGGGTTACTGGCACTACTTTACAGTGGCATGGGTTTATTAAAACCAACTAGCACACGAGTGCATAAGAGAGTAAAATCCATTCAGCACAGTGGATGTGCTGTAATTAGTTTCAGCTACTGTTTAACTGAGGTCATTGTTAGTTGTCATTGCTCACATATATATATATATATATATAATTTTTTTTTTTTTTCTTTTGGGTACCCATATATATTTTTCTTTCTTTCACATTTATTGCTGGGGACTTTACTGCCAGATTACACACTCACTTATACATAACACACTAGGTTTTTATGTTTTTATGTTATGATTTTTATATATATATATAGTTTGATGGTGAATATTAATTATTACTTTCACTGACATGTTTAGCTTTGCTGTTTGTTCATGAGATTGTCAAACAAGTCTATGCACATTATCTGCGATTTCCCCTCATAGCTTGCAAAACTCTATAAAAATCACATTTATTTATTGATGGCAAACTCACAAATAATCGAATCTTGAAGTTTAAGTCTGTGAAAGTCAGAGTTCAATGGTAGTAGTGCAATACATCCTTAGGGCAAAAACTACAGCCAACAGAAGCTCACAGGAGATTAAAACCTATTTTTAATAAAGGTCCTCAAGCATTAGACAATACACTGTACACAGAATATATAGGGATTCAAATTCAGAAAGTGTGATGTTGAAGTATGTAGAGATGCATACATTCAGGGAATTCTAATTGCCTCACATGGCGTTGCTGTTGGTGTGGCAGGAGGGCTTCAGTTTTTATGCACACATAATTTGCAAAAGCATATAAATAAATTAACAAATAAATAAATAAAAAGAGATGGATTCAGAGCATGAGCAATTATAACTCAGGGTAAACACACGAGCCATGAGTTCTAAAAGTAGTTTGAGGGCATGTCTGTGTCATGCATTTTCTCTCTATTCTCAGAATCAGTAGTAAAGTGTGCACTTCTTCTTAATATTCAGGCATTTATCTGAAATATGCCTGATTTCTCTGTCTACAAGCTAACACTGCCCAGTCAACAGTGACCGACATATGGAGAATTATATTCATGAGTTATTGTACTAAATCATTTTTCCCTCTTTCAGATTAAGAGTAAATTGCTTTCTATCCATCAAGTTTGTGCAGTTGGAATTCCACTGCTGCAGTTGATTGAGTATTTATCTTTGGCCTACTTCCAAGCCCTGCCTCCTAATGTCCAAGATCTCTTGAATATAGCTGGTGTCACCGAGCGATGGGCACACAGCCTTGGACACACACTCTCTCTGCACCAGCCCTGATTACTGATTGTTTTCACCTGTCCCTTGTTTGTGTTTTAGTTTCATCTTTATTTTTTTGTTCATTTTTGTTGTTGTTGTTGTTTCTCACTCTTTTTTGATCACACAGAAATGTTCTTCCAGTGTTGTGAATGTCACTCCACGCCACGTTCACAAGACCCAAGCCTCCAGAACTACTTCCACAACAAACTACTGCCGTTTGTTGTGTTTTAGCTCCTAGCGCTGTTTTGTTCTGTTTTAGTTGTTTCGTTGTGTTTTAGCTCCAGCGCTGTTTCGTTGTGTTCTAGCTGTTTCGTTTTGTTTTAGCTGTTTCGCTGTATTTGACCTCTAGTGCTGTTTCATTCTGCTTTAGCTGCTTCGTTGTGTTTTAGCTGTTTTGTTGTGTTTTAGCTCCAGTGCTCTTTCATTGTGTTCTAGCCATTTTGTTGTGTTTTAGCTGTTTTGTTGTGTTCTAGCTCACTGATGTGCTCTTCTGTTTCTCTTTCATAAGGAATAAAGACGCTCCAAGTTTGCACTTCCTCCTCTCTCCCTCCCTGCACCGTCATAGTTCAGCAGTTGACACTGTAGAATATGGGATGCAATCCTTCATGAAAGAAGATACAATACTACATACAATCAGATTAAAGTACAGAATAATGTCCTTCTTTCAAAGTATGGCTTAATTAATATGAATAGTTAAGCCAGTAGAAAAGTTAGTAATTATTAGTGTAGACAGTCACTCTGACAATATGCTGATTGTCTATGATTTTTTCAGTTCTTAGTCATGCTGGTATTTTGTAATTATAATAAAATTGCAAATTTTCTTAAACTCTGTTTTCACTTTGTCATCATGGGGGACTGAGTGCAGAAAAGTCGCAACATAACAAAATGTGAACAAATAAAAGGAACTGAAGACTTGCCAAATTGATTGTGTTTATTAAAGGGGCATCTTATACAAGTTAGTTCTGACCTCACAATCTGATTGGTTGAGAAGCATTCTGACCATGTTCATATCTCACCACTCTAAATAACAAGCAGCTTTATGCGCCCAATCTTTAGTTGTTTTGTGCGTGTACAAAACAGGAAATGAATACGTTGGATACGACAGCTGCGAAGGCAGAAGTTTGATGGCAGTAAATACATTTTACATTTTATCTTGTAATATTTAATGTAGTTATTTTGTCTCTTTTTTTTTCATTTCTTCTTTTCATCGCGATTTCAAATTAATGTTATCTGGTAGTGCTACAGAAACGAAACAAAGAGGAGCAAAATGCAAGAGAAAGAACAACAAAAAAAAAAGATTAAGGCAAGTGGATGGCAACGACGTCTCATAGTCCTTTAAGGTTTTTGCTGCCACTTCCTTGGTTATAGAGACGTTTAATCGTTGACTTAACAGCAGGACCTAGAATGCTGTGTGAAGAGAGTAAGTGGAATCTCTGTTTGTTTTGTTTTTTTCTCTGTGCATTGAGACAACACATCCATAAGCCAATAACATTTATTATGTATAGTCTTACTGGCCTACTATACAGCCAGCAAACATTTATTTTTTCTGTTTGACAGAGGTTTTTCATACCATGTTGCTAAACACACTCAATTAGTGATTTGTAGACCATGGTCAAGTTCTGCTCACTAGTGATTAAGCTCCTCAATTCCCTGAAAAGAGCAAGATGACTTTCTTTCTTATAGATACAATGCATATTAAATTACACAGAATATATGTACCACAAGCAGAGAGACAGAGAGGATCCAATTGCAAGAGGCTTTATTAGGTAAAGCTAGCAGGGTATCAAGCGCTAGCAGAGGAGGAAAATCCACAATCGTAGGCCAACAAATCCTCTGTAATGCCAGAGAAATCGAGTCCAGGAAAGTATCGAGGATTATCGGAGAGTCGGCATCTAGAAAATAGGCAGAGTATAGAAACTAGTAGAGTTTACTAGGGGGACTCTAGTAACGGAGGGATCAGGAACCAGGACACACACACACACACACAGCAAGAGAGAGGCTTAGTATGCAACATGACAGTGGTGATACTTTGCAACGGGCTGAAGGCTGTGGGATGAATATATAGGAAGGAGAGCAGGGGAGAAGGCTAAGAAACAGGTGAATCAAATTAGTTCTCAGGCGAAGTGAGAACAGGTTAGTCTGTAGGAGGTGGGTATGGTACTGATGGAGTGGGTCTGACTGATTCATGACAATATAAGTCATTCTCTTGTAACACTGAAGTCTTATATAACAGTCCAGCACCTCACAAAGGATTCATTATCAGTACATCCCAGTTGTCTTTCTTTTTTCCCAGTTGTCTTTCTTTTGCACTGTTTTTTGCTTGTTAATAAGAGGTCTGGTTAACTAATTATTCTGGTTAACTGTATCTTAATGTTATGCACTGCTGTTTAGAACCACTATTTTCATATACTTTGAGGAAAAATGCATTTTTTGACAGTATAAAATAAGGTTGTTGCTTATGGCTTAAGTAAATAATGGGCTGTTGTGCACATTTGGCATTTAGAATGTTACCAGAATATTACCAGACAAAATGAGACAGACAAAGGGAAAAATGCTCTGGAGCCAATTATCAAGTTGCTCTGCAATTTAGTATGTAAAGTGTACCAAACCCTTCCATGCGAATGAGAAGTGACTACAAAAACAGAGACTGTTAGCTTCAAAAAGAAAGGCTGGGGCATCCAAATGTAATAGCAAATAGAATATTAAATGTTTGACAAAGCATTTAGGCTCTTTCTTCTGCACCACTGGCTGGTATGGAGCATCTTAGCCCTCAAAATAAAAAAAAACTGGGTGAATGTTCCTCCCCCGTCCTGGGCTGAATTCCTCATGAGCTGCACACAATGAACAATTGGACAGTTCAGTTCGGAGCTTAACAGGTTTTCTGTACTCAAGAAGATGACCGAACTAAAACAAATATAAATTCTTGATTAATCTATTTTCGTTTTGTAGTCTTTTTTTCTGTAATTTGTATTTAACTCCACAAAGAATGGTGTGGTGTTTCAGTATATCTTACCACTGAGGTGGAATTTAGTTGGCAGTAGCCAACCAGTAGAGGTTGTGATTTCAACTGGACAAGAACATGATTAACCTGATGACTGAACATAAATTCCAGAGCGCAATAAAAAGGAATAGAGTATCTGGCAACCAGGCTTACAGACACTGGATCCAAGTGCTAGAAGGTTTATTTTTACAAATCAAGGTCAAACAGTCCAAAGTAGTATAACAACAGAGAGGAAAATGGACACACAGACAAGACATAAACATAAAACATGGCAAAACATGACTGGGCAGAGAGCAGCAGCAGGAAACAAGCAGCCAGTCATATACAAGCAAACCGGGCTATGCAGATGAAGCCTGTAGACAAAAAAACAATCACAGTATGGAGATGAAAGCCATAGGAAATGCTACAAAGTGAGTATAAAGCTAAGGACCAGTAAAAAGAGTGAGAAATGTACGTTCTTATAAACAAGATTTGGAGCAGGTGGAATTGTTGGAAGTGGAGCAGGAAGTTTGACAGAATTTGAGTAAATAGTTTGTTCCATTATTATTATTATTTTTACTATAATTATATTTGCCAACTTCTGAACCTGCAAACTGCATTGTGAATGTAAAATTTATCTTATTGGTAAGATTTCTGAGGGAGAAAATCCCACCAGTGGCTAGATTTGTATACATTTTATAAAGAAGCTGTGATTGGTTCATGAGAGACATGCAACTCACAGATGACTTGTGGAGGCAGGGAAGGGATAAGCATTGCATGAGGTGAGACTAGCTGTGTAAATTTATAGCCATGTTAATAGTGGCTATAATAATTGTTAATAGTTCATTATTGGCAATTACACAATAAACAAATTACTGTCAAGATAATTTATGGCAAATGTAAATTTCACTGGTAATTTGCTGCATGGCAAGAGAACTCAAATGAGCAAATGAGCTCAAATGTAAATGAGCACTATTAGTGATAAACAATTCCATTTGTAAGATTCACTTGTAATTTAAACAACAGCTTAAATCTTGAGGTCGCTGTGTAGTGCAACTCTCAAGTCAAGAGGATTTTTATTGTCATAGCAGCTATACACAGATATACAGTAAAATGTGGTGCAACACACAAGGTTATAGGTGTAGACCATACAGATAACAACCAGCGCATTTATTTGCGTAAGTTAAAGTTAAAATAATTATAAACACGGGGTCCAGATGGATAAGGACCAGGTGAACGGTGGTGGAAACTGCAACATCTGTTGAACGGTTCAGATGTTGTTATGCAAACTGCAGGGGGTCCAGTGATGGGGCAGCTGCATTGTAATGTACCTTTTGCTAAGTGTCTTGATGCATTTCATGAGGGTGGGTGTGAGTGTGACGGGACAGTAGTCATTGAGGCAGGACACTGAGGACTTCTTCGAGAACGGGAACGACAGTGGTAGTAGGGACAGTGGTGCTGCTCATGGATAAGTTGAAGATGTCTCTGAGTCTGTGAGAACATCAGCCAGCCATGGGTTCACTGTGTGTTGAAGAGTTGAAGCTGTTCTAGCTGCAAAGGGTGGACCAACGTCATATTGAACCCTATGGATTAGGAATGGGATGTCACTTAAGATCATATATGAGTCAAGGAAGGTGAGCGAATACTTTTGGCAATATAGTGTATATAGGCTTCTTCATTCGGTTAGCAGTACAATACCCTCATGGCCAGGTGAAAGGTCAGAACCACACAGCAGTTTCTGTAAGTGTGGCATGTTGCAAGAATGACTTCAGTCATTTGGGAGAATTACTGTGTGGATAACCTGAAATGCCAGTGCCTTAAAGTGAAGGAATAACCTCCATCCTCATCATTGCCAGGTATCACTGCTACCATCTAACACAAAGACAACAGGCCACAACAGGCCACTAACCCTAACCCTAACCCTAACCCAAAACTCTCATATATGCCTCCTTTTATACTATTATCAAGTGTATAGGATTGTTGACATTATTTATGTCTTAAGTGTTGTGCTGTTGATTTTTAGTACTGGATCCAGAGGGGTTGCGACAGTTGGACATGTTTTATTAGAATTAAGTCAATTCTTGAACTAATCATTGACATTAAAAGTAATTCAACTAAAACAAGTTTATAGATTGCCAAATTCCAGCTACAAATGGCCAAATTTTTTCATATCAGGAAAAACTGCAAATGATTAATTGTCTCGCTCACATCCTTTAAATCCATTTCTCACTGGGCATCAGTGATAGTCAGTATAGGTTTTCGCACTGAATTTTCACAATGTTCAACTATCAGTGTCTTGTTCTTTAAGTAGAAGTTTGTAAAGATTAACTTCTATTCAGCACTTTTCTACTGTTCATTAGATTGTTCATCCTCATTACTCCAAGGCCTGGGACAGCCCTTTTCTGCTGAGGCTATATTTTCTCTGGACTTTATCAGTAGAAGATTTGGTCTGTTAAAGGTATCAGCTGTAGCAGCTGGTGTCATGGCTGTTACGGAGTTATGTGCTGTGGAGTACATTTCTTCCTTCTCTCCATACTCTTCCAACAGGACAACAGTGTCCTGCATGGCTGCTGGTCTGAAAGTTGTCAAGTGGTTAACACAGATATGCATAAAACTTCTGAGATTCATCAAAATAATTTTCATGGTAATTTTCATGAAACTATCCACGGAGACAAAATGATAAGCTTCATCATCACTGGATTAGGATGAAAAAGTGAATAAAAGTTAGTATTACTGAAGTAAGTGAGGACTCTTTTCTGATGGGGGAAGTCCTGAGGTATAGAAATCTGAGCTCTGGAAATCATAAAATATATGTGCCAAAGGTGAAATACACACACACACACACACACACACACACACACTGGAGATCAAAATTAGAGAACAACACACAATTTCCTAGATGTCAAGGTCATTGTGTAGTCCTATGTGAAATGATCCTTATGTGAAAAGATCAGGAGTGAAATAGCAGTATTTTAAGCTTATTTCATAAATTGTATATATTCTAAAGCACAACATAAAAGACCTAAATGCTATAATTGAAAAAGAACACTGATCAAAATTAGAGAACACTTTCAGATACCTGCAAGTTATTGGTGTTAATCTGGCACCTGGTGCTAATTTCCTTAATTATCTGACAAACCCTACTTAACTGGCAGTCTAACATTCCAGTTTTCACTGACTTTACACAAACGGTGAGCCATTCCAAAGTGACTGAAACCCTCCGGCAGCAGGTTGTCCAGATGAAGGCCAAAGGGGTGACCCTGTCAGCCAAAGCAAGAGAAGTTGGTCGTTCCAGATCTGTGATTTCTAGAATATTGCATCTTTACAACATCACAAACTCATTCAAGTCCACCAAGAAGGCTGGTCGCCCACAAAAGACAAATGCAAGAGCGGACAGGATAATGCGGAGAATCTCCATGGGTAATTGGTTCAACACTGCAGCTGGAATTGCTTGCCAGTTCAGCACTGAACAGGGTAAGGATCTGTCTCATCATACGGTGTCTCAATGTTTAAGAGCATTTGGACTGAAAGCCCACTCTGCAGTGACCAAACCTCTCATTAGCAGAAAGAATCAAAAAGCTAGACTCACCTGTGCTGAGGAGCATGTTGTGTGGACAGAGGAGAAGCGGTCCAGAGTTCATTTTAGTGATGAAAGCAAGTTTAATGTATTTGGGAAACATGTTCGTCGACAAACTGGGGAAAGAATGAACCCAAAGTGTGTAAAGAAGTCAATGAAAGGTGGAGGAGGAAGTGTCATGGTTTGGGTAATGTTTTTGGCAGCAGGAGTTGGACCTACAGCTACATGGAAGAGTAAATGTAAGTGTGTATCAGGACCTTCTTCAACACGTGGTTCCTTCCTTGCGTTCATCACTCAATCAGCCAGCAATTTTCATGCAGGACAATGCCCCCTGTCACACAGCAAAATGGGTAAAGCAGTTCCTTGAAACTGAAAACACTGAAACAATGAAATGGCTAGCCCTTCAAATCCTTCAAATGTTGATCAATGTAGATTACATTATTTCTGGAAAAAATGTGTTCATACATTGTTCTCTAATCTCCAGTGTGTGTATATATACAATACTGTGCAAAATCTTAGCTAACCATTAGGTTTACTGTTTAATGATTTAACAATGGTATAATGACCATATATACTTACTTCTCAGTTTCTTTATTAGAACACAACCAGAAAATATAGGACATTTCTATGCAGTATTAAAAACAGAAGTAAAATCGGAAAAAAACTTCTGACCTCCTCTTACATTTGAGCAATAGTGGGACCAGGCTCTCTTCAAGTCTCTCAAGCCTGTTATAATATACCAAAAGATTACTGCAGAACACCTCAGGACAGTCTCTGCAAGAGTTCTCAGTTCTTCTCACAACAGGGGAGGGGTGCAGTTTTTTGTGTGTCCATTTTTTTCTATGTTAATAAAAAGAATGAGATGTGTGTGTGTGTGTGTGTGTGTGTATAGACCAGAAGTCTTAAAAGATAATAAGGGTGTTTGTCTTACAGCCAAACAGACTACAAAGCAACAACAAAAAGCAACAAAATTTAAGTCATGCCCAAATTTCAGCTAGAGAGATGATCAGAGCATTTAAACACAAGCTTTCCTCTGAAGTGATGCATTATAAATTACAGATACTGTTCTGTGTTATTTGTTATATTTACACACAACAATAGTTTGAGCTGCCTGGCAGACAATTACACACAGGACAAGCATTATAAAGAAGCATTATCAAGTTGGCCTTTGTTATCCATCACATCGAGTGTAGGTGGCACAGAAGCGGCCTCTTTGGAACGTTCCTGAGGGACATTTGTAGAATGAAGCTAATGCAGAGGGGGATTAATCATCTGCTGAACCAGAATGCAAGAGAGATCAACAGGGAAATGCAACTGAAAAAAAAAAAAAACATACAAAAAATGTACACAGTATTTGCAATTTAAAATCATCAGCAAGTTAGGTATTTCCACCATTGATGTTATCATAGCTGTAAAATCAGTTAGGTAGTTGTCGGGAGCATTCTCGGGTACAGTGGCATCTCTACAGACAAGAAGGGTCCTCTACTACCATACGGCAAGTACACTGGCTTGAGAAGCAAGCCAGGTAGTTTCCATGTTTTGATTATTTTTGTGTGAAATATTTGAGTTAAAGCATAAATGCATTACATTTACACCAGCAATGTATTATGCAATAACTACTAAGTAGTTTTGGCCATTAACAATGACTCATATACATTGATTTTAGTATGCTGTGCAGTTCCTATCCAGCCCGCATCACATTCTCTGACAGCGGCATAGCCTGCAGCTAGAAGTAGCTGCTTTGCTTAAATAATTTGTGTGCATATTGTGTTTATTTATAATTAGATTATAAAGTCTATAGATGTGTCTGGCTGTTGACGTTTGGTTTTTTTTTTGTCTTCCAGATATGATTCTCCCTAGCTTACTTGCTTTCTTTTAAAGTTTACAGTGACAATGTGTTTTGCAAGCTAATAGTAAACTTAATGTAATTTATATTGTTATTATTTTATCCTTAAATAGTAAACAGAAAAGGTGTTCTCTTTTCAATTTTGTAACGATTGTAACATCAGAAAAGCCATGTGATCACGTGTACCTGTGCAATCGCATTCGCATCTAAGAGGAACAGTGCGTCTAGGCACAGTTGAGTAACCTTAGTAGTAAGCGAACATTAATATTATCTTACCTGTCGAGAACATTTTTGGACAGTTCATCTTAAAACACACGGTATGTCCCTGAAACAGGAACATCCATCTCCTTCTGAAGTCCCAGTCTGAAGGTTTTGTTGAAAATTTACAGTCAGCCAGCCACGGTCTCCCTGATCTGATGCAACATTGATGATGTGTCAGCCTGTCCTGGGAGGATGGATCAGCAGACATGGTTCAAGGTAATTTTGAAGCATCAGCTTGTCTGTTGCTGCAGAGGGGCAGCTCAGTGTTAAGTCACTATTTCCCCACTGAGACATTTAAGTCAATTTAACCTCCCCTCTATTTATATTAAGGGGTGATAATGGGTTTAAGGGGCGTCAGACAATGGAGAGGTTGATGTGAAAGGCAGAGAAACAGTGGCAAAGTGCAAGATTATATTTATGTTTACCCTCTTAGACTAAACGAAAGCCCACTACTATTGAAGATCAAGAAAAAGGACAGAGGAGAGTCTTGTGTAAGGTAGAAACTGAATATTTGTTTCTTTTCATTTATCAGTGGATAAACAAGGCCTGAAAAAAGTAAAAAAAAATATATATATATATATATATATATATTGTGGCCCAACAGCTGTTCATTTTGTAATCACTTGGATTAATTAGTTGTTCCATTGGATCTCCATAATTTGTACCATGTGGAGGTTGGATTTTGACATTATTAATTATGAGAGATACTTGTATGAGGATAAAGACCCAATTCAAAAAATCTAGCACAGCAACATAAAATCTGTACTTTTTTAGAGCTGGTGCAATTTTCTATCAAGCAGTCTGTCCAGCTGTGAACAGATGCCTCTTGTTGAATCACAAGCTACACACAGAGTTAAACACACTCCAAGCACACTCCAAATACACACTCTTCAGAGGAAAATGAAGTAGCTTTCTGTGGAATTCAAATACTTGGAGCTAAAAAATGTGCATGACCCTTCACCGTACAGTATGACTAAATGTAGTGCAGATATGTGCTCAGCTGCAAATATTCATTATTTAAACAAGAATCTCAAAAGCTGCCTCTATGCAAGAACTACAAGGTTTAAAAACAGTGTTTATCCTCAGATAATTTGTCACAGGTGAAGAATGTGCAGTCAAAATAAAATATAAAGGAAGCTCACGCAGGTCTCTTACTGAAGAGTTTAATAATAATAATGAAACCAAACAGAAATGTGTTCTAACAAAAGAAGCACTGTAGAATTCAAAGACTGACAAGGTCTATAAACAAAACGGGACTTTAAATAACACAACATAAACATGCAACTATCCTCAGGTGGTGAGCTAACTGATGGATAATGCCCACTACTTTAGGAAGGCATGGACAACATAATCAAACAATCAAAACAATACAAATAGGATGGGCCTCTACAATGTGGCATAATTAGAACGTTAAATATTAAATAGAGACAAATGCTGGTTGATTATATATGTAAGTTGGATATGCGTTGTGTATGTATTTATTATGTCTTGACTGGAGGTAATTTGTTTTTATATATGATAGTGCTATTTTTTCATTGCTCAGAAACACTTGACAATAATCTTATCAACTAATAAAAAAGCATTTTAGTGTCTACCCTGATCTCTGTAACCTATGTCATGAAGAACTTTGAGTCGAATTAGATGCATTAAGAATCAGATTGGAGAAACACAAACATGAACCAGTGGTCTAAAATGGCATTACTTCTCCCAACCCACTTTGTGGTCAAGAGTTTTGGGAAGATATTACAGTTAAAATTTGAACCTTGATACATTTCATTAACAGGTTAAAAAAATCTCAGAAAATCTCATTCCTGACTTAACAAGCATACTCACAGAGAGGGACAGGAAGATGAGCATGTCCGTAGCACGATACATTTGCTATGTGTTTGTGTGTCTTGTAAATAGAAAAAGAATGCTAGAGTGACAGAAAGGGAATATTCAAATGACTGGGATTCATGTGGCTGTGATTTAGCTGAGCCAGACTCTGCCATATGAGTTGGAAACAGACAGGGGGTTATTCTGCAAGGTCAGTGAATGGACCCAGACAACGAGAGTCTTAGGGTTAAGACTGACTACCTTGGCAGCCAAAGAGAGAGAGAGAGAGAGATAGAGAAATGAACAGAAGACAGAGGGGGGAGAAACAGAATAATGAGATATGTGTAAGAAACAGAGTAAAGAGAAAGAGAGAAACAGGATGGAAGAAAAAGAGAGCAGGAAACAACAAAGAGAGAGAGAAGGAAAGGAGTAGAATTTGCTGTCAATTCACTCTATGACTGTGTTTGACACAAATGGAAGTGAAGCACCAGGGAGAGAGACAGGAAGACGGAGAAACAGGGAGACAGGAAGACGGAGAAACAGGGAGACACAGGGAGAGAGAGGGAAAGACTAAGATAGAGAGTTAGAAAACGAATGTTCACATCTGTAACAACAAAAACAATCATATGTCTGGCTCTTGGGCAGCTGTACACTTAGCAGGAACTATGACAATATTCAGTTTTTCATTTTGTCATATTAAAAATAAACCAGACTCATATCTTATATCAAACCTCAAACTTTTTCACTGTAGACAAGACAGCAAAGCTGGTTCTGTGGTTTTTATGGCTTCTACAACCTTTCCTCCATTTTAATTGAGCAACTCTCCAGTTCCATTGGTAAATTACTGTTATTGATAATGTGATCTCGGCTTCATTTATTTTAGCACTTGCAGGTGAACAGAGGGACTTGGGAAACTGGACAGTACAATGAAGGGAAGAAGTTCCTCTGTGTCTGAGTTAGACCAACAGAACTGGGAGAATTCTATTAATCCTGAACAGTGTTTGGCTCAACCATCCTAGAACCCTCTATTGGACTGTCAAAACACTGAAGACGTTAACTTAAAGTGACAGCTGCAGGAATTGGCCCAGACTATTGCCCAGATACAGGTACAAAGCTTGTGTTGTTGCATTGGTCAACTCCTCAACTCCTCCCCCTAAGCCTGTTCCAAGAGTCAGTTTCAGTAGCCAAGGATCATAACGCCATGGCCGCCACATTGCAACGACTTGATATACAATCATATAAATACACAAATGGAGCACTGAAAGGGGCTCAGTATGCAGCCTTGTGGAACCCCAGTGACTGACAAGGTGGAGGAGTGATGGACACCCATCCTGACTGACTGAGGCCAGTCTGTTAGGATGTCTTTTATCCAGAGTTGTGTTCGAGGTTGGACAGCTTGGATGATGGTGTTAAATACAGGACTGTAATGAACAAACATTTGTGCATAAGCTCTGAATGTTTCTAGGTAGTGCAGTCATCTGTTGATGTATGTGCCCTGTTGGTATGGGTCCAGAGTGGATGGAAGAGTAGACTTGATGTATTTAAGGACCAGTCTCTCCAGGCACTTCAAAATGATTGGTGTTGTGGTCTGTAGTCACTGTGACAGGTTACGGCTGTCTGTTTCAGGAATAGTATTATTTCAGATGACTGTAGGTAAGTGGACAGTGCACTGTGCTAGGGATAGATGGTAAGTACTACAGCTAACTCAGTGACAAAGTCCTTCAGAACCATCCTGGAGCGTCATCAGGTCCAGCAGCTTTCCGTATGTTGATAGTACAGAGGGTGTAAGTCACCGTTATGCTGTATGGTAGGTGTGTGGGTGCTGAAGACTGCAGCAGGATGGTCTGTGCTCTCTTCACCTCATGTTGTGAAATCCTCTTCACCTCATGTTGTGAAATCCTTTTAACAGGAGTTAGACATCCTTGGTTTGTTATGGATTAACGTAGGCATGTTTTGTGTGGTTTTGTCTACATGACTCTTTGTATAAAACTGAACATTTGATGTGTAGGTGTTAATTTCCTCATCCGCAAATGATTCCCAATCAGTGCATCTAAAACAGTCTTGTAATGGTTCAGACGCCCCCTCAGGCCTATACATCCCTAACAGCTGGGTTGGGCTTGTTTATAAAGGGTCTGTATGCTGGGGCTAGAAATAGCCAGAGCTGGTTAGACTTATCCAGGTGAGGGAAGGTTGATGTCTTGCAAACAAGTTTAATTTTAATGTTGCCTTGTAAGTCGCTATGGATACGATCATCTGCTAAATGCTGAAAATGTAAATGATATATAAATAAACATGGCCATCCTCTTCCTCTTCCTCTTGTTGGCCAGTGTACCTGATAGATAATTATGGAAGTACAGGATCAAGGTGGGCTCCCTGTGATGTACTGTATACCTTGCTAACTCTGGAAAGAAGAAAGCCCAAAACTGTTGTAGTGTTAATGTCTGGTGGTAATGTATACAGCCTACACATGTATGACATACAGAATGGATGACATTTTATTGATAAATATTCCAAATCTGGAAAGCAGTAATTATCAATGATTTTTTTCCATTTGTATGCCAGTTATGATGTGTGTAAGTAACAGTAGAAGGACAGTAAATAATGTACATATTAAGTGTTGAAAACATTGATTTTAGAAACACGTATGGTAATGTAAGCTATACATTTCCAGCAGTGAGATTTATTCAACAGGTTATATTACCACAACATATGCTTCTTTAGATAGATTCAGGTCTAGATCCAGAAATACTAGCACAAAATGTTTTCAACTAGTACAGCCAGTTGGCCCTTGGCTTTAAGAGACCCTGGCTGTCTTGCAAACTCTGATGAAATGTTATGGCCAAAACCTTTGTTAGAAAACCAACTACATCGACCCTATATTTAGTAATTTGTATTGGCTATGCTACGCTATGTTCATTGATGCATATGTAGCAATCACCACTGAATAAAAAATACTTATGTAAAAATAAAAAAATTAAAGTAAAATACTTGTGAAAGAGTATCAATCTGAGGAGACTTAGCCATCCAACATATGCGTGCCTCCATCTTGTCCATGAATCCTCAGTGATGATCCTCATTCATCTGGACAATGTTAAATTGCATTAAATTACAGGACAAGCAAATGTGCTGTGTTTTCTATGAACACAACTTGCAGTGATATGACTAATCAATTATAATTGCTCTTTTAATGAGCCTGTGAGATTCCACTATTCTCATTTAGTTTATTTTCCCCAGGGAGCCAACAGAGTGTACCTTCCAGTAAATAGTTAAGTGAATCTGTAGAGTGTAAGATGTACCAATCCAGTAAATTTCAATGTAACTTCAGTGACCTTTTTATCACAATTCATAAGGGTCTCATGATCCACATACTTAGAAATTGAATGTAGCTAGTAGCAGCAGTCAATCAGCAGTCAACTTGGAGACATCCAGTGCCAATTCACAGTGAAAATAAACTAGTTCAATGTTCAGTTCATACTAATGAAACCGAACCAGTTCATGCTCATAATTTATTGTTCATTTTTTCACATTTCCAAAAATGAACTAGTATATGTTTTTTTCTTAATAAACAGGCCATCTAAAACAGTCTTGATGGCCATCTAGATAGAAATAAAAGAAGGCCACCTGTAAAGAAGAAATTGCCCCAGGACGCCTGTAAATTTCAACATTTTTTAATTGTCAATTTTCTTCTTGCTTGTTAGTGCATGCTTGTCCAAGATTGCGTGGGTTTAGGGGCTTGAATGTGGCTCTCTGAGGTAACAAGAGATGTTGTCTTCTGGGCAAGTTTTGAGTTCCAACACCACATGGTATGTGTACAGATGGAGCTGGGGCGGGGCCAGGAGGGGGGGGGGGAGCGGTGCCCATGCTTGGTGCAGCCAGCTGTGGCAGGGCTCTGACTGCTGGCTGGCTCAGACAAGCACATTGGTATGAATTGATAAGATGGTCTGAGACCTGCTGGACCATAATCGTGCATCATCACCCGGTTCTCTTTCTGTCTATCTGTCTATTTAAGGACTTTAACTTAGGTTGACTGGTTTTGATTCTTATTTTTAAAATTAAGGTTTTAATTGTGTATAAGGTTTTGTGAGTAACAAATATTTTAACCTTGATGCCAGGAATGGTGTAGGATTGTTACAAGTTAACAAATTACATGACTAGAAGAAGAAGAAGAATCAGGGTTAGGAAGGTTTTCAGTCTCAAAAGGTTTTGTTGTAGATTCAACAGTTGTGTTAATTAAAGCAGGAGTGTCCTTCCATCAAAGCACTGAGGCTTTGTTCCTCCTTATGACACGTGTGCGTGCGCGCACACACACACACACACACACACACACACATACACACAATGATAATATTCCCCAACATGTGAGGTTAGGGTTAGGATTATCTCTAAAATTTGACATGTGTTAGTAGCTCATAACTATGTTCCAGTGTCATTAGCTTCAGAATGTTTTTTATTTATTTATTTATTTATTTATTTATTTATTTTTAGCAGTTACACATATGCAAATATTGAGTGACCAACCCAGAGATGTAAGATAAGTGTAACTAGTGATTAAAATGAACACTAACACAGATTACTATTCACATTAACTATATATATAAATTTAATTAATATCAAAAGCAAAGTAAACCTATATAATTATTTAGTATATATGATTCATTTTTATTTTCAGTTGTACCTTAAATAAGCAATCAGCTAAATGCTCTTATACAGTCCAAATGGAGTCAGAACAGGTTTAATAATTAAGGTTATATTAAAATGTAAGCAAATAATTACATGACCTGTTCCACAAGATGAGCTTCTTTATAGATTCAGGTCTAGATCCAGAAATTCTAGTGCAACATGTATTAAGCTAGTAGTATCAGTCGGCCCTTGGCTTTAGTTATTATTTTTAAAGAAGTATTGCTTTAGGAAATGGCTCTTCCTAAATCAAACCCATTATTCATTCAAATTCTAGGTCTGTGAGGTAGTTAGTACATTTATTAAGCAGCTGCTTCAGATGGTACCATATGTTTTTCTCAATTTATTAATCCCAATTTCTGATCTGAGCTATTTTTTCCACAATGAAACCTGACTGGTATCCTTGAACAGACAAAGTACATGAGTTTAATAGCATTTGAATATTGTAAATTATGAGTCACAATCACTTTGTCTTGTAAGACTCATTAAAACATATTATGAGGTCAGACTCTAATATATTTTAGTTCTTTCAGACATTTTTATTAGGCTTTTCCCTGAATGTATATTTAACTGTACCCAGTGTTTCTAAACTAGTAAAAACAAAATAAAAAATAATGAATTCCATTGCATCTATGAACACTTTTTAAATATTAAATATTTTCCAATTTACAAAGCAGTATATTGCTACAAACTCAGGTTAACTTTTGCAGAACTGGGCAGCACCATATCTGTTTATAAATGATTGGAGATTACATTTTGGCTGTACCACAGGGCAGACTGTGTTAGAAGAGGCATTTACTAAAGTCAAATCACTAATGTTGCCCCAAATCTATCTTTTATGGTTGCATTCACAGCTACTCTTGTTACTTGTTAGTTTCAAATACATTTGAATTATGGATTCATCCATGTGAAAACTTCAAAATATTTCTCCTCAAAGCTTTTGATCAACAAAAGAAAATGGGTGGGAACAAACAGAACAGGAATAAAGGTAATAACTTGGCCTTCTGTTTGCTGTTTCATTCCCTCATAGTCTCTGTGTGGTACAAGAGACTATCTTTGATCTTCTTGCCCATAGCTATTCGTTGTTCTTGCCAGTCACTCACCTACGACTCAAGGAGACCCAACTGATGTGTTACATCGCTCTCCAGTTCTGAGAATTTGTCCTTTAAGTTTCCTCCCATTGAGGGGAAATAACTTCTGTAGATAGAGCTGTGAGTTCTGGTGGTGGTGTTGGCAGGAAGTCTGTTTCTTGAAGCCTCTCACCCTAATGGTTTGGGAAGCCCCTCCTCTTCCACTGACTCCAAATACAATTGGGTCAGTGTGGATATAAGTACTTGCAAAGGCTCTGTATGTAACAAAAGTACCAATAGTAAAGTCTCATTAGTTCTCCACCTTGCCCAGACTCCTGCTGTGTTGTATTCATTTCCATAGACTATAATCACACGAGAATGTAGAATAAATAATGGAAGGTCTTAAATCCCAAATAACAGCATGAAAGAAAGTAAATCTTCTTATTCTGGCTAATGCGTATCCCATTCAGGCACCACTGTTGCAGTCATCGATACCCAAGATAACAGCTTGCAATAACAAACTTGCAGTAACTAAACATATAACTCAGTGTATTTACCACCAAGTGTATTCAGCACCAAGAGTCCCAGATAATATATAATGTCAGCAGAAGTCTAATCAATTCAGTTCAGATGTCTTGAAGATCCTCTACCAGAGGTGGTATAAAGGAACAAACTCACCAAAATGTCAATAATCCACAGTTGTGTTTCAGAGCCATGCAAACCATGTGAGAAGCTTCACCATAGCTGTTCCCTCTTCATTTATTACATCATATTGTCCACCAGTCTTCAGAAAGGATATGTCATGAAAAGAAACTGCTGTGCAATACACAAAGGTATAAGGCCCGACAACAGAAATAATTTAGCATGAATGCCACTGGCATGAGTATCATTTGCATGGTTATCATTAGCATGAATATCAGAAATTAAGAAATTAAACATAGTAAGTGAATTCCTCAAGAACCTTGATTCTGTTAGAATGAACTGCACAGGATAAATATGAAGTCAAATACTCACAATGAGCATAAAACCAACAGGTTACTCAATGAGGGGTAAATTCTTAAACTGTTAAAGCAGGAAAGTCAGTCTCTTTTATTGCTATATACTGAAGTTAAGGGCTACAAGATGGGTAGAAAATGACAGTTTGTTTTGCCACTTCTTTACCTGTCAACATGTCACTAAATCGTAGTAGAAGGTACCCTGTTCTGATAGGGATTTATTAGTCATCTGTTGCTTTCTAGCAGTAACATATGAAAAGACAAGGTGACATTAGGTCACTACAAAACTGTATCTAAACTCACCTGAATAATCTTTGCTCTTGAACCATGGCCCTAACAACACAGGACTAATGTGCAAATGTCTCACGGAGAACAAAATGTTCATAGAGAACAAAACAAATTGCACTCAGGTACAGATTCACATTTTCTCATTGATGGTATTACACTTTAATGTAAAAAAAACTAAAATGCAGAAAAATATAGTTTATTTAGCCTAATACAGTGTTTCCCAACCCAGTCCTCGGGGCACTCCAGCGAAAATAGGAAATACTGGCCTAATACACCCCATTTTAAGTTGGAACATTTTAAACTTAATAATACAACTGTTTATAATATTGTTGACATTCCTTTTAACATCTTGTGAGTGAACTATGAACTTATTTATTTCCATATTTCAAAGTCAGGTGGGGTTTAACTATTCTTTTGATAGAATTAGAATGAGGATGAAATAAAATACCTTAACAAAAGTAATCAACATAAGGTATGTTACAAATAATAAAATGTTACAAATAATAAAATGTAACAAAAATACAGTCACCAACATGAGATGCTCCAAAGCACTCATAGGTCATCTGCCCTCAAAAAATCAACAATAATCTCTTTAGTTTTTAACAACATTAAGAGATAGATTGCAGTTTCTGCTCAACCCTGTGTGCTTCATCACTGTTGTTGATAAAGTCCATCACTGTAGTGTTATTGCAACTGTTATGTTTCTGTATCTGTATCTATAAAGTATACATTTGAATTGTGGTTCATGGACACAGGTTATTCTTGGGTTCAGGTTCATTTTTCACTAGGTGCTCTTGAGAGTAGATTTATGTGAACTGTACTTTAGGGAACAGAGACACTGCACCATTGACTGAGTTTCCATTGCTCTGCACTGTAGTCACAGTTCATTTGGGATTCAGTTAAGATTTCTAGAAAATGTTGATACAACACAGAGGCAATAATTCAATAGAAAATGTGCTGCATCATGAAAAGCCTGTAGGAGCATTTTTGGTGAAGGCTTGTCCTGTCAATTTGTACAATACTGTGTACAATATGTAAAAAGTGTGCTTCAGAAATAAGCATCCAGAAGCCAAACCTTTACAGAATTAATCTGCTTTTAAAGTGATCTAAAATTAGGTTTGTGGCTTGTGTGATAATGATATAGCATTATTACATCTTAAATAAAGGCCAGAATTTAGAGCACAAGAAGGTTAAAATCCCTAAGAAACTGTTTACCACACCAGTTCTGAAGGCTTCCACGGTGGCCGCCCTCGATCGGCTTCATCCTTTATCCTGTGTCTGTGCGGGTGTGTCTGTGGGTAGGTGTGTTCATGTCTCGTGTCTGTTATATGAGTGTGTGCGTCGACGTGTGTGGCGTTAAACGTCTGTCCTGTTATCGTTACCTGTTTCACCTGTGGTGCGTCTAGCGTGTGTATTTAAGCGTGTGTGTCACGCTGTGTTTGTTTCTATGTCAGATGTGTGTTGCGTTACTTGTACGCTTCGTTAATAAATAAAGCTAAGCCTTTTTCCCTCGTACTTGGTAATCTTGCCCCCTTTTACTTAGCGCATTAGCGCTACATCGTTACAAAGTCCATACCTGAATTAGAGCATATACTACATACATACCTGCATTAGAGTTTATATTACATACAGCCAAAAGTGAAAAGCAGCATAAAAAGCACCTGTAAGGTGGAGTCCATGTGGAAGCTTGGAAATATAAGCCATCGATTTCTCATTTAAATTCCTTCAGCATAAATGACACAGGAAATGAAAAAGATCAATATCATGGATTTCTTTTTTTTTTATTTATTTCACCACTCTGACAAGACAGTGCGTGCTAGAAAGAAGGGAGTGAGTGGGTCCTCCTGGATAGGACTATATGCAGCCAAGTTTTCAAGGGGAGCAGTGGTCAATATATTTGATCGGCAGTGCTCTATTCGTCAGTGGCACTGAATAGATCACAGCAGGGCAGGCCACCACCGCGCCACACCGTCTTTGATCCACTGAGTCTTATTCTTGAGTTCCAGACCGTAGTCATGACTAAAACCCCTGGTGTGACCATATACTGGGGCGCCTCTAAACAACGTATTTAAAGTAACAGTGAACGTTGTTAAGGGAAATTGTGGATTTTGTGCTTTCAGGTTTGTTAGTTTGTGGCGGTTGATCACTGTTAATCAACAGATAGCAAATCCACCCTCCCGGTTCAGAGTAATGTTATGAATGTCCACTCCTGGCGTCGCGGTCTCCATGACGACGCCCCTCCCTGTGCTCCGTTACTGGTGTTTTCCTTGTTTCGGTCTTGTTCTGTTCCACTCCGTTGTTTCATTCTCCGTATTGATTGTGGTTACCTGTCTCTTGTTTTCAGGAATCGGTTTGTGTACATATGCTCCTGTTTCTATTCAGTCTATTACAGCTCATTGTTTGGTGTTTATCCTGTTGTTTTTTGGCTTATATTAAACTGGTTACTATTCCTCACTTAGCTCCCCTCTCCATTTCTAGTTTTGTGTACTTCTAGTCTATTAAGTGTTTTATTGTTAACTTGTTTCTTGTTTTCTCACCTTGTGTTTCTCTTATGTGTTTAATTATGTCTTTCAGCCATACTCAGTATATTCTGTTGTTTTGAACTGTACTAATGGCTGTGATTATGGATATTATGATTATGCCCAGAATAAATGATCTTTTCAACACATTTGTCTGTCTACTCTTCGTAACCATTATAAGTTCTAACGCTCTCGACCTATGTATTGGTTGATTATTTTCCTGTATATACTCACTGTGTGGCACTTTCTCTTTGCCAAGTATTGCTGACATACTGAGTGTACTTTTATCTGATTTCTGTTCTGATCATCTCTCTGTACCTCTGCCTCCTTCACCATCCAGTGTTGACTGAGTCTGCCTGACCTCCTGTTTTTGCCTTGTCCCAGTAATTTTCACAAGTTTGCTCGTTATTCTAGGTTTTCATCTTAGAGTGGAAAGACTAGGAATTTTGACTTCAGTTTCATTTTAGCAACAAGTGTATTTAAAGTGTTTATATA
>JAOYMR010000012.1:16552583-16574114 GCA_025802075.1 Tenebrosternarchus preto | reverse complement strand
CAGATCCAGTAAGGGGCAAACAATGTATCAAAAACGGTGTAACAGGCAGAAGTCCAAACACAAACAAAAATGTAACACAAACAAAAATGAAAAAGAAAAACCCATGGTTGCTATTAAAAGAAAAACCCATGGTTGCTATTAAAAGAAAAACCCATGGTTGCTATTTACAAACAGAATTGTGATAAACAATCAATTACAATATTATTTGAGCCCTTTTTGTGTGCAATACTCAGATTAAAACCTTGAAAGATTAGCGACTACTGTATGAGGCAATGATTTGTGTTGTATATACATTGCCAAACATACATTGGGGTTATGGTGTGTTAATGGGACAAAGGCTTATTTTTCGATGGTACTATAATGTAGCTGGTGTTGCTGGTAGTGACTGAACTTGAGGGAGAAGTAAGTAACAGGATGGTCAATGCCCATTCTGTCTGTAACGGCTTTACAGCATTAAACGCTGGACACGCAGGTGACCAAATAAAAAAGGGACAGATTTGCGATTAGTTTGTGAGAGGAAGCACTACATCTGAAAAATTCCTAAAGTTCCTATAATATCGTGACATAACAAGAAAGCACATAAGCTCTCTCTTGGTTTTAGGAGCAGGGGATGTCACAATAGCTCGGAGAAGGTAGGTAGCTTCTGTTTTCATCTTAGCATGTTTTGTCAGTTAACGCGGAAGGGTTTTGTTCCACTGGGGTCTCATCACTGAAGTCAACATCATGCTTAAGAACAGTGGGTTGAGAAGGAAATAATGGGTTATTTGTGTACTAACTGCACAGTATCAAGTCAGGCTGACTCAGGTTAACCTGTCTGGAAGGGCATAAAGGGGCTCTAAGGGATTCAGAACTGGGTAGCCATGTGGTGGGAAGACACACACTACCTAATGTTAGTCCATCTAGCTCAGGAGAGTATTTTTATGGAGTGAGACTGACAGGGCAACTATCATGCCTAGAACAGATAAACTGACATCACTGGCCTCAGAGGTATCGCGGGAGACATAATGTTTAAGCATGTTGAGTCTTGTTCTTAGAGCCAGGTGTTCGTGTTACAGTGATCTGGACTTGACTGCAATATTAACATGTATGGACAAAGTTTGCATACAGGGCAGAACAGGACATCTCCTTCCTGGGATGATGGCTGAACAGAATTGACGTCAAACATTAAGGGACCTTTGCAGTAAAGCACATACAGTGTGCAGATGTTCATGGAATGAACTGACATAATTCAACACATTTCTTGAGGAAGACGGGGAAGAATCTGGGGACACAATTTGCTCCTGCAACACCTGATGGTTCCTCAACTGTGGGTCCAAAAATGAGCTCGCCAGCGCTAAAACCAAGGGGCTCCTGTGGGGTAGTATGGATGGCAAACAAAATAAATGAGAGGCCTTCATCCTAGTCCTTTCCCAGAGATAAGCAATACGTTCTCAGCATAGTTTTCAAAGTTTGGTGTAATCTCCCTAAAGCACCTTGCGATTCCAGATGGTATGCACTGGAGGCCTTGTGGTCGATAAAAAAACTGCTGCATAGCTTTGTGAAAGTGTTTAGACATGAAATTTGTTCGTTGATCTGGTTGGACATATTTGGGCAGACTGAAAGTGCTAAAAAAAACTTCGAGAGCCTTTACAGAGGTAATAAAATATATATTTGAGGGTAAAGATTTCAAATTTGAAATATAGTTTTAAAAGATTTGTACAAAAGCCTCTCTTCAGGCAGCAGAAGGTCTCTCAGGCCTCACTGATAGGCCGCACCTGTACTCTGCCAAACAGGACGAGACAGTGAATGGCAAGTTATCAGTCAAAGTCAGGTTTTTAAAAAAGAGGACTCTTGGTTTGAAAATAATGGTTTCTAGCTCCCATGTGTGAGGCAACAAATTATGTTTAGCAAAGAGCTGAATTGTCACGGTGGCCACCCTGGCCGCCTCCCCTGTCTCATGTCTGTGTGGGCGTGTCTGTGTGAGCGTGTATGCATGTGTGTACGTCTGGGTGTGCCGTGTGTGATTGTTCTCATTATTGTTATACGTTTCACCTGTGTCTCATTAGGGTGAGTGTATTAAAGCGTGTGTCACTGAGTCTTTGTTTATTCTGTGCTCGGCAATCCTGTTTCGCTTTTTTGCAGCTCTCTGGGACTCCTCCCATGTTCGTGTTAGCCATAATGGTGGTATTGTGGAAGACTGTTATGTAAAAGTAGGTGAGGTGATTACCCAACCACCCCAGAAAAATGTGCAGGGAATTTTCTGGTGAATTCTCAGAGTATATCTCAGTGACACGCTTTGACCTTAATATGTAGGAGAAGTGGACTGACTATTCTCTTCAATCAACTTTTGAGTCTGCATCTTTATTTCTTTATGCTTAATAGGATTATTTAAACTACATTTATGGATAATTTGGCAGCCACATTAATATGGTAGGAGTAAAAAAAAATAGGGGAACAGCTCCTGGTATCTGTGGACATTATCATGAACAAATACACATGATTTGTCTAGATTTTAGGAAGCAGGCCTACGCAATCAGTAATGACACTCTCAAAGAACTCCATGAACTCCAGGATGGTCTTTCATGGAGTGGGTGGGATAACGTGATTTGATTTCCCGGTTGCTTGGCAAATGTGACAAATGACAATACCATGACACATCCGATTTCTGTTATGACCCGGTCCAGGCTCCAGTTGCTACGGCAATAACTGCAATGTGTCACATAACGATTTGTTAGATCCTCCTCCCCTGATTACTGAGCACCTGTTCTTTATTATACACACCCTTTATATACTCACCTAGACATTGTGAAGTATTGCCTTATTGTCCTGCGTACCGAGCGGTTTCATTGTTTATCTCTGCCTGTCGCCAACCTCCTTTTGATCTCCGGTTTTGTCTTTTGCCTGATCCCATTGGTTTGTTGATTCGTTTTCTGTCTCTCTGACCCTGGACTGGCTGTTTGGATTACTGTTTCTGCCCCTTCTGGCTGTGACCCTCGCCTACTCTTCATCTGTGTTTTTGGATTGTCCGTCAACTAATAAAAATCCATTGATCTGGATCTGCACGTGTCTTTTTTGGCTCGACATGTCACACTATGTAAACAGTGAAAGAACTGTATATTTGCTGCACGATTTTCATAAAGCCAGTGAACTTCAGTAGCTAACAAGGCCAAAATAAACAAAAATAAAAACAGAGCAACTAGCTTCCCTAACTGAAATAAGCAAAAATAAAAAATACAGTATCCTTCCCTAATGAAAGTGAGGCAAACTTCCCACTTCCTCCCTACTTATACACTATGCACAAACGATATTACATCAGATCAAGTAAGGGGAAAGTAATAAGTCAAAAACAATCTAACAAGCATAAAACTTGTCAGACAAAAATCAGAATAACACTCCCACAAAAAAAAATTCTCTTCCACTCCCTCAAAGTCTTCCTCTTATGTGCTGTAAATATATTAATATATTATATTTCCACAGCCTATTAATTGCATAACTGTAGCACACTATAGTTGTCATTTACTGTATACTACAGTGAAGAGTGATATGCAGTGTATATGTATATACCGTTTTAAACACAACAGTGTAGCAATGTCAGAACAAGAAACTTGAGAACTGGAGAATATGAATATAGAAAATGGAGTGCAGTTAATAGCAGTCACCACACAAACTCATGAACATGCACTTTCACTGCAATTTCCCCCAAACCGCTTTAAAAAAGCTTTAAATGTGTGCATTAATGGAAATTTCTTCCCTATGGCAAACGCAAAGAGGATGTCCATCAGTTATGCATTTTGCAAAAATAATTTTAATGAAACAAATATTCTTTTATTCAAAAATGCATTCACATCTTCCTCTTTTTAAAAAGTGCTGAGGTTATTTCCACAGTCTGAGCAATGTAAAGTGTGGTTTCATTAGTGTAATATAGACTTCAAAAACACTCCAGTTTATCAAAAGGTGAATTAAGTGTCTACTCATTTTTTACAGAGTGGACTAAAAGAGAGTTATAAAGGAAGTAATAGCATTTGCTATTTTTTGAGCCCATTAATGGGTTGCCTGTCACTGGCCTATGTATCATGGAAAGAGGAGGGAAGATGGACAGGGCGTGTAATTACACTGAAGTACCACATTTTTAAGCCTTATTTAACTTTCTGGTGGCAAGCAAAAGGTCCAAAACACTCAAACTGTCCATGGCTTAAACAAAACACAATAAATGCAAGGCAGTGTGGCTTTTATTTTTGTTTGTTAAATTCTGACTACACTTCAGCTAGGCATGGGCAATAGTTTTGATCTATGTTGATCCAGTCCCAGCCTGGGTGCTAACCTAACACATGCTAACAACATTGTTGTATGGAAGAAAAACATCGTCCTAATATGTTCTTGTTGTTGGAGTATACAGCCCTCACCAATAGCTGAATTAATGCAGTTTAAGAAAGCAACTGTGTGGTTAAATCCCATCCTACTGAAAAGGCACATAATGGCTATGACATATTCATAATGCAACCAAATCCTCTGGGTTTCCTTAGGTAATGAGAGCTGGCACATTTCAAACATGAACTAGACAGAGTCATTTGTTTAAATTAAGTTGATACATGTGCAGTGAATATGGACATAGAAGCAAAGTTTTCTTACATATGTAATTTGTAGATGTACTCTCAGCTGGCATAAAGGTGTTCAATATATATGTATATATATATAAAGTGAGGGGTGTACCTCAGTTTTCATCTTGAACAGACTTCTTACTGCCTAGCAGGCTGTCATTACCTTTTACAGAAGTGACTTTGCACCTTACAGAAGGGTGGACATGCAGCTAAAGTATGTGCTATGGCTCTCAGCAGGCTGTTTGCATGTGATATTTAAAGGTGGTGTTTTCTGCTACCGCAGCGTATGTATTTTTATCATCACACAGAGGAGATGGCAGAACGGGACCAGGTGTGCTCCTGAACAGAGTGCATTTTCTTCAACTCCACTGCTACTGTTATATACTCAATGTATATGCTCAATACATGCACTTTTAAAAGTGAAACCTCAAAAATAAGTAACACAATTTGTATCTGTGTGTTTCCTTAGATTCGTGAGGTTTGGAAATGATCTGAACATACCGTTTGAACACATAAATGGAAGTAATACATAGAAGGGTTATGGGTCAAACATACCAATAACCTGCCATGATAAGAGATGATAAGAGATGGATACCACAAAGATTAAGTATTTCAACTACCGCACTCTTCAATTATAGAGGCTGAAGACCAGAAATTAGTTTCCATCACTTCCAGGTAGATGGGTAACGTATGCTATACATGAGGTTTTGTTTTTTGTTTTTTTTTACAAAATATTCTACAGAATACATTTGACATTTTCTATATAAAAAGTATTTTAATGTGTATTACTTTTTAATTATGTATTTGATTAATGTATGAAAGTAATTAAAAAAAAAATCATGATCTGCCTTTTCCATGATGATGTCCAGAACAGGTAACAGAACAGTCATTTAAGAGTTAAATTCATCCAGAATTAGTTTGATCATTTTGTTTCATTTAGAACCATCTTCAAAAGAAACAGGAAGAGAAAGAAAGAGGTGCAAGGAAGAGAAGTTGTTTATGAGAATATGGATAAGGTTGGGCATTAGAGGATCTGCCAAAGCACAGAGAAGGAAATCCAGTCATCTTCTGTCTCTGAGAGAGACACGCTGTTGCAGATAGAGTCAGCTCAACTGCAACAGTGACCGGTCAAGACAAACCCATCCCACATCCCCACAGCGGGCTTTCCTTCAAGACCCGGATGTTTTATGGGTCAGAGAGAGAACACAGCTGGTTTCTTCAGGCCCTACAACCTCTTCTGTATGTAGAAGGAAGTATCACAAACATGGCAATCATTAGCACTGTTCTATATTAGGATTATTGTACCATTCTGGAAATCTGTCTGAATATGCACAGCCACGACTGCTAATAAGAGAGTATGTAATAAAAATGGGCAAGAAAGGGAGAGGAGAAGAGTGAGAACATGAGAGTTTAGGGATCTACATGAAAAAAAATGAGAGGGTTGTTCTTTATACATTTACAGCATTTGGCTGACACTTTAATCCAAAGCAATTACAATTGTGACTGAATGCATCTTGAGCAGTTGAGGGTTAAGGGTTTTTGCTCAGGGGCCCAACAGTGGCAACTTGGCAGAGGTGGGGTTTGAACCAGCAACCTTCTGATTACTAGTCAAGTGCCTTAACCATTGTGCATTAATAAACATAAAAAAAAATTGACATGTAATAGTCTTACCTGTCCTTTGAAATGAACATCCTTCCTGTTTTAAGTGTGTTAGAATAATGGTAATAGAAAAACTGGGAATTCCTCTTATGACTTTGTCACTTTGCCCATTATATCAAAATCAACCAGATTTATGGCTAAATATGACAGATATTTATGTGTTTACATATTTTTTGTTTGTGTATTAAAAATAGAATAATTGAAAGTTGAATGTAAATTATTCTTACCAAGGTTTCAGTCCATGAAGAGGTCTTATTCCTCTCCTAAACACTGTTGCCTGTCTCCCTGGCAACAGGGAAGAGTACACAAATAATGGTTGGCACGACCCCCTGAACAGCATCAAACAGCACATGAGGCACAGGGGTTGGGCTGAACTAAGAGAGCTAAAAACATTCAGATCCATTCCCCAGGCCAGTCAAGAGCGTAAAGGGACAGATGATGAGACCATGGTGTCTCAGGGCCACAGACAAGATGCAGGTGCAGAGGTTTTTAACCAAAAAAACACTGGCATTGACAACATACTTAAAAGGGCTAAATTCTGTAGTAGTCTTGACATACTTGATATACTATAACCAGACTAAGATAACATTCGAAAACCGAGGTTTCTTAAAGTATTGGCAACTGATGATACCAAAGTTCATAATTTATGATTATTAACAATAAATTATTTATCTTATAAAAACAAATTCTAGAAATTATGTGATGTTGTTTTGCCTTGTCCTGTAAACACTGGTTTAAGAACAAGATAGTCCTTCTGCCCAGCCAGTGCAATCTCTTTATACGGAAGTCAACAGATGGACAGTGCAAGTTTTTATAATGACCATCATAAATGTAGGTGGTTTTCCACCTGAAACATCCATTAAATGATCACCAGCTCAAGAGGTAATGTTCTTTGCATCAATTTGTATGTTAACCACTACTCACATGCCAGGCAGTTTCATGAACATTTGAATGTGTTGACAGTCCAGAGAAAGGAAAGAAAAAGTACGAGCCTAAAAAGGAAATCAAATCCTAGATGATCCTATTTCAACGTTAATCTTAGCACAAAATAGGGATGCAAGCAAATAATGTGATTAAGAAGCCCTTTGATTAGAATTGGCAGCTGACGAATGGCTTTCAGCGCTCTCCACACCTCTCAAGATGGGCGTATACGGTGAAAAAGAATCCAATTACTTCAGAAATGGTTGTCTGCGGATGGGATAAGAAAGCAAAGGAAATCATAGGAGTGTAAAAGATGTTAGCCAATAATAAAATGTTCCTGCAGGGGACTTGTAGTGGACTGAGGTAACCCTAAACATGTCATTGTAACATTGTCAAAATTGTTCTCCTCAGCCAGAGGAGGACGTCCACCCCCCCACCCCCCACTCCCTTTGAATCTTGAATCCTCTCAAGGTTTCTTCCTCATGTTCTCAGGTTGTTTTTTCCCTGCCACTGTCGCCCTTGGCTTTGCTCACTGGGGGGGGGTTTGAATTCGGACATCTGTAAAGCTGCTTTGTGACACCAGCTGTTGCAAAAGACACTTTATAAATTAATTTGACTTGACTAGATTTTAAACAAGCTAGGGCTAAAATAGCATGATCTGTAGGTTCAAATGATGATAATAATGAGATTTATTCACACTTCTAAAAATGCCTATAACTGAGGTATTATGTTTGTGGCTGAAGATAGTGTTAATAGGGTTACTTTGAGTAATCAGTGCAGTAGATGTGGCCATACACCACTCAGTGTTTTGTATATTTCATGCTAGACGTGTAGCACATCTGAGATTGTAACAGAAAGGATGGAATTGGAATTCCATTTTTAAGTAACATAGCCCCAAAGTACTTTAGGTTTAATAAATGAACACATTTCTTTCTTAAATTAGCATTAGTGCTAGAGAGCAAAAAAAAAAAAAAGTAATTCCATTTGTGTGTTCAAGTCTGGAAAACAAGTGTTCTTTAGTCTCTCTAATCAGTCATATACCTAACTAGTCATACACTGTAATAGCTCAGAGAGAAGCACTGAGTTGCCCTAAGGTAATCAGGGGCAATTAGCTGTATTTGTCCTCCTGGATTCCTAAGAGCAGCTCACAGGCTCCCTGTGCTCAGTCTGTGTTCAGTGCTCTAGTGAAAGCCAATGCTGGTTTTTCATGTAGACCCTCAAATGGAAGATCAGGGTCTAACCCTAGTTAATGCTGGTTATATAAGCTAGTTATCTAGATTTCACTTGTGGCCTTTCTGTGGTGTGTTCTAACCCTGCCTTAGGTTTCCCCAGTAGGGAACAGGTGGCACTGGCTCATGATTTTGGCTGGTTGTTTTTTTTCTGCCTGCTCTTCCCATGTATCCAAATTTGAGTTGGTAGATCACCCAATATCTCCTATACTCAGAGACATTGGTTCAACTCCACCTACTCTCCTTCTCACCTGTTATACCTAATTAATCACACTTATGAGCTGTCCAGCCATTTAGAAAACAAAAGTGAGATGTAAACACTGGTTCCCTGTAACTGCTCTAAGATCAGCATCTACATATCCACAGCATGTTTAGATGATTAGGTTCTGTGCTTGATTAGGTTCTGATCCAGCTGGACTGTATTTTGTTTTACATTTATGGCATTTGGCTAACCAAACCAAAACACTCTCACAAATGCTGCATTTGCTCATTCAAAATAAAGGCTCTCCTTGTCTGTAAGGGCATTTCAGAAGTTTAGTGTGTATTTAAACAAGCAAAAACATGAAGCTGAAGAAAAGCTGAGGAGACAGGATGTCTGGCAAGCTGCTAGTTCAGGTCGACTGAATAGTTGTTAGCAATCTAGTCATATCAGTCTTGTTACAGTCTTATTAATAAAGGCTTACTGGAGGTTATGTGTTGAACCATTTGGTCCGTGAAATACCCCAGCAGCATTTTGGTGATGCAGGGGAGGAGAGTTGCAGGAATGTATACTGAACTCTACTCTACTCCATTACTCAAAGATATTCACTGGACATGTGGACCACCACAGAAAAACATGAATGGAACAACATGTCATGAAACGTTACACAGATGATGAGGTACTCTGGTCTGTTTGTGTCAGAAAGATGCCAGATTAACCTAAAAGTAGCAATAGTACTGAAGGTTAAGGAAACAAACACATTGAGGGAGCTGAGGATGTTGCTCAAGTACATTTGCTATTACAGAACATTCATTCTCTCAACTGGCAAAGCTTTGTTTGAAGTTCATTAGAAGCCCATTAGCATCTCAAAGACTAAACACTGTTACAAGCATCAGACTTCAGCACATCAAATCACGTGACAAGGCATACAGCCATTTGAAATGACTGATTCCAAATCTCCAAGCCCTGTGCCCACTACACACTGTACCTCATTCCCTGACAAGCACAACCAGTCCTATGCTTCCTTTAACAGGGGAAATGCAGAGGTCTTCTTCAAATCAGACTTACCACCTGATGAGCAGCCTCTCAAACTCTCCACCACAGATGTCTGCCTCACTCTGACTAAGGTGAATGCACAGAAGTGTCTGGCCCTGGTGGAGTACCTGGCCCTGATGCGGTACCTGGCCATGTGCTGAGCAGCTGGCTAGGGTCATCAGGGACATTTTCAATCTGTCACTGGCCCAGGAAGTCATCCCAACTTGTGCCAGTGTCATAGCATCCAACTACCTCAGCCCTGAATTCTTTCCACCCTTTTGCACTCACCTCAAATATCTACAGGTGCTTCAAAATATTAATTCTTTGTCACGTCTGAAATCATGTCTGATTACTACACTGGACCCACACCAAATTTGTCTACCGCAGTAACAGGTCAGCAGAGGATGCCATTTCTACTGTGTTCCACACTGTACTGTACTGTCAGAATGGTGTTCATTTATTCCAGTTCAGCATTTAACACAGTAATCTCCTCCAAGATAATCTCCAAACTTAGTCAGCTTGGCATCAGCACATCTCTCTGTAATTGGATTCTGAACTTCCTGACTAATTCTGGAAGGTTAGACAAGCTCGTCTCGTCCCCCCCATCACCCTGAACACTGCCATGCCACAAGTCTGTGGGCTGAAGCCCTTTTATGGTCATTGTTTACCCATGACTGTGTTCCTGTTTATGGCTCCAACTCCATAATGAAATTTATGAAAGTTCCTTGGCACTGTAGTAGTATGCAGTGATATCTACCAACAGATGACTTACCAATAATTAATGAAATATTAACTACATATACTAACAGGGACCTAACTCGTATGCAGGGAACTGCTTACGGTTCAGGAAGTGAATCAACTTAATGAATAAATTAAGTTTTTTGAATGATTAATGAGATTAATGGTTCACAAAAATAAATTGGAAGCAAATGGGAGTTAACTATATGAAAGTGAACAACAGTAATATATTTGCTATATATATATTAATATAGCAAATAACAACTATAAAAGAAAGGAAAGAGTAAGCAGAATAGTCAGACTAAGCCAAATTGGATGGATTGTCACTTCTTCTGATGGAGACCTGAAATTTGGTTGCCGATGGCCAAAAGGTACCAATTTCAACTCAAGTCAATGGTGAAAGATGATTAAAATAGAAGATTGTGAAAGGTACAGGAGTAGAGGTGCATAATTATGTAAAACAAGACAGACTAACTGTAAAAACACTAAACAAATAAAGAAACAGCAGTATTTTAAAATACACAGGTTCTATAATGGACTAAAATGGTTTGGTTGTAATATTGCATACATTCTAAACTAATTGTTACGACCCTTGGCATATATTTGTTCTGTGCGTGCATGTTTGTTTGTGTTACGTGTTGTCGGACCACTCCCTGACCAGCTGTGTCATCCAGGAATGCGGAAGAGCCTCCAGGAATGCGGAAGAGCCTCCTGGAATGCGGAAGCATTACTGGATAAAGTGGAGTCCAACTCACTGTGAAGCAGGCTTCTGCACCAGAGTAGGGGTGACTGGCTGTTTGTGTTCTCTTTTTGTGGGTTTGTCTCTGTTTCATTTGCAAGGAAGTTAGGGTAGTCGTTTGTCTTTCGTTTTATATTTGTTTGGTTAGAAAGGCACTTCTGGGGAAATTTAGTGTGGGTTTGGATTTGTTATTCTTTTCTTGTTTCAGCTGTGGTCACCCCGAAGTCAACCCTGTGCTTCGTTTTGTATATACACGCAATTACAATACAATTTATCCATTCTCCATTTCGCTTGACTCTGTGCTGTTTGATATTTCGCCGTGTACAGATACATATCCTGGTCCATCAAACAACACCATTTTCTGTTGCAGACCCAACCTAGACTGGGTTCATAACAGAATTAACACAAACATGAGGTTAATAAACAACAAAAGCATGCATTCTGAACTAATTAGCACAAAGGTCAGGTTAATATACAACAAAAGTTATTCAGGAACAGTAATTTAATGGTAAATTGTAATTTGTTCAGTTCCTATCCAAAGGTATGCTTAACTCCTTCAGCTCAGAGTGAGAAGGTCAGTGATACTCCTGGTTCTTTCCACTCCATTTGATTGCACCATAACTCCAAGGTTCAGAACAGGTGGTGGAGCTAGAATGATATTGCATACCTTCCCAATGGAATATCATTCAGAAAATGATATCTCTGAAATCCTCTGGATCAAAGGAACCCAATGTTGCATCTCTTTATACAGCAGAGTTATGGGACAGTGAAGTTTCAGTTCTTGTGGTTAAATGAAAGCATGAAAGAATGTTGACATCACACACATCACAGACCACCACTGAGAACATTTACCATAAAGCACCCAGGTACCCACCACTGAGAACATTTACCATAAAGCACCCAGGTACCCACCACTGAGAACATTTACCATAAAGCACCCAGGTACCCACCACTGAGAACATCTATTATAAACATTACCGGGGCAGAACAAGAAACATCAATAAGGAAGACTTTCTTCCTTTTACCCCTCCTCTCATCTGGCAGGTTTATACTGTATATAATCATACTTCACATGACTTTTCTACTCTGTATACTTATCCTTGTACATATGCTGTTCTCATAGAACATTCAACCTACACTAGCACTGAACTCACTGACTCTGCAACATTCATACTGTCACCTTTCTCTACTGCTCCACTGTTCTTATTGTTCATATGGTAGCCACTGCAAGGTTAAATCTAGTGTGACCTTGAACTTTGCTGGATTGATGAACAAGCAGTTTTACTTCAATATAAAATGTGGTCCAGTAACTTTTGTGTTCATACTTACACAATATATATATATATATATATAACATTCCTCTACATCTCCAAGAGTACATAAATGCATTTGACCTCATGCCAACAGTCATATGAACAATATTACAAGTATAGCTACATTTCAAGTCATTGTTAGGAATGAAAAATGTAGGTCCTGATAAGGAATCTTGCTGCATTACATAAATTCCACACTAGAAGAAGAAACAACCACAGAAACCATCAAATAAATGCAGAAAGGATCCAAATAAAAGTAAAAAGGATGTGGCATGTAACCAAAGAAACAAGACAACTACTCTAATAATACAACTTGGATGATTAAGTACCATATAAACACCTCGGATGCTTACAGGAAGACTTTACCACCCAGGCAGTTAATATTCTCCCCAAAAGCCTAAAAGGCATGTTGGAAAAGAGTTTACATGATGACATGGGGCATGTAGGGGTATAAAGTGATCCATCAAGAAGTAGATGTGATGAAAAAAATCTGCCTGCATAACACAATCATCCTCATGTCCAGTGTGTTCATTTCAAACCCTAAATGCGTTCAAAAAGAAGCAAAACAGATCAAGTGGGATACTCCACCTCCCCCCCCTCCCCCCAAAAAATAAAATAAACATACATACAATCAAATCAACAACAAAAACATATCTAACTGAAAACAAGAGTCAGATCAGGAGACACTCTGGAAGAAAAACAATACCATGCCACAAAACTCCAGCTTGGAGAACAGTGATTTTCAGGGGTGCCTCGAGCCTTCCTGTTAGCTTAGATCTACCTTTAATATCTACCAATTACCATGATGTATTGCTTTCATTGATGGCTCGTGGAAATGGCACTTCTGGGGAATTTGTTCAGAGCTACAGAACATTCCTTTCACCTTCTGTCCTTATGTGTGAAACAGGTGCTACACAGTGTTACCAAATCAAAGCAGGCATGGGGCAGAGAAGATTGTATTGGCTTATAGCAAACTCTCTATATTCTGGCTTCAGGGCAAATACACTATCACTGCAAACCTTAGAGACACAAAAAGAACACAGTTGATGGAAACCTACTAGCTGTAGCGGTTATTTTTATTATTTAATTAATCTACTCACAGAATGTCTTTGCTACACCATTTTTTTACTAAGGCTATTTGATGGCACATGCAGAGTAGACAACCCTGCGGGACAATTATGAAAGCTACAAAATTCGAGTACGCTGGCTTGGGATAGAACGTAAAAATGGACCTCATTCATGACCTTCATAAACACACAAGCAGAATAAATTGTGCACGAAACAGGTCCTCTGAATTCACACAAACCACAGTCACTATAATCTATGAACATGTTTTACAAACATCCAACAAATAAGGATGCTATCAGACTCACTGATAACTCCAAATGGTATATCCACCTGTCTACACACACACACAAAAAAAAACCCTCTAAAAGTGACTTTTTATTAAGTGAAGCACATTTTAAGTGTATTTTAAGTGCAGTGTATCCAAGTCCGAAAGAAAGGAAAGATTTCTTAAGCTACATATGCACTATTGGCAGGTTCAAGAGATCAAAGGAAAGGGGTTAGACAATCAGCTCATACCAGCATGCACCATCTCAAATATCTGTAAGCTTGCTTCAATAAATTCAGCACCAGCACTTTAGGCAAAACCTTGTCTGAAAATTCCCAACGGTAATGGTGATATGCTAGCCCCTTGCAAGTGGATAAATGTCCCCAAATTTGAATGGCAAGTATACTACGCTTAGCTATGCTAGCTAAAATGTACTTGTTAGTCATCAATGTAAAAGAATTTACTGACATAACATATTTTAAATTGTTTTGGGCTTGTAACAAAATGCAGTATTTTTCTGAAGTCAAGCCAGTTGTTTTTACAGCATATTTATAATTTTTTTAAATGATGGCTGTGTTCTCTTTCCATGCAACTACCAAATCTTCTGATCCAAATGACTCACTAGAACAACATTCTGGATGTTGTGAATACAAACCAGCACCACTGCACAGAATCCAGCTACTTGTCCATGTCATCTCTCAGTTCATACAGTTTCGCAGCCTGCATAGCTGCACACAGTTCCAATCCACTGTGTAGGCTGGTAGCAGGTAACACTACTGAGGCTATGAACCTCAGAGGGCTGTAAAAACTACTGACAGTAGAAACCATGCATCTCTGAGTATATGGCCATATGACAGCGAAGGTAGGTGAAGTTCTCCAATTCTAAGTTCCAGGATATCCCCAAGCATCCTGGGATAGACAGAAGATACACATCAAGATCCGAGACTCATAGATTTTTGGCTCAGTCCTGTGCTGGAAAAAAAAAAAAAAAAACTTCTATTACTTTGTTACTCTCAGATGCTATCTTGTGCAGTTTCAAATTCGACTGTGCTAACATTAGTGTAGTCCTGATAAGCATTTAAATTAGCCTCTTCCTCCTTGTACTATTGATGTGTACCACTGATGTGAGCCCATCACTGACAAAGTCTTTCATCACCTACTGTTCACCATCTGAGCCAAACGGTTCTGCACCCAAGAATCTTGGGCTGCCTGTTACATGGAGCAGTAGACAGCTACGTTGTCAATGTTACATCATTATCATACAAGCCAGACCTTAGCTGGCTTGTGTACTCTTCTCAGACAAAGTCTACCAGCTGTTATCAACCTGGTAAACCTCCATGTAGGACTGCTTCATCATCCACAAAGAGAGATGACATTGTTTTTTTCATGTCCCTTTTAAACACTGTATATCCCTGACTGTCTATAGGTTGTGCATTTACTGCAGGGTTAGAGGAGCAGGGTTAGAGTTCTACCAGTGAGATCTGACACTAGAATATTCCTCCTCTTGCATGCTATGAGGAAAAGGGCTGACGAGCCATGTTTGATCGTTTGACGATGTGAGTGTTTTGTACACGTTCAGAGTTACTTGCTTGCAAGCAAAAAACACAGCACTTAAAATCCCTTTCACATAATTTGTTACCTGTGTGTGTGTGTGTGTGTGTCCAGGTGTTTCTATCTCCTGCTTTAGCACTACAGCACCTGACCCAGAACTCCTGACCCCTGTGATTCCCCCAAAATGACGTGTGCTGCTTGTCCCGCAAGCCGACAGTTTAGTTTTGGGGTTGGTGTATGTTGTGTGATCATTCAGGGACTTAGGTTTACTACGTATCTCTTTTGGTTCACTTTAGTTTTCACTAGGTCAGTTACTCCTTGTATAGTCCAAGTTTGTGTGTCTACATGTGTGTTGTAATTTGTAACATTGCACATATTTTCAATACAACCATCCATAAGCTTATGTGAGTCTGGTTACATCTGTTATGTGCACTTTCCCAGCTCTCCCACATTACAGTTTCCCATCAACACTAGTTCAGCATTTCCACCCTTTTTGCTATGGACTCAGTCTAGATTGGGTCATAAAAAACTGACTTCAAAAGTACTATTACTCAGCTATAAATTGCTAAATAGTTTAGGGACAGTGTAGCCAGGTGATATATTCAAGCAATATAATCCATTCCAGGCTCTTATACCACAAAGTTTTTGTGAGTTCCTCTGAAGTGTCCTGACATTAAACATTTATTCAATATTTCAACGTTTACATTTTTATTACCCTTTATATAAAATAATTTTAGGCTTTTTAAAAATTTGTAAAGCACCTTGTGTATTAAATATGCTATACAATTAAACTTACCATGAGTTTTATGCTGTGCATAGTGAAGCGTACTGGTTTTTCATCCATGCTTTGTGTATTCCTATGATGCTCTGAAGAACATAAGGATCCAAGCATTACAGTCCACAAGTGCAGTCGTGTCTGCAGCACTTCTCAAACAGAAATGACGGCATGTTCCATCTCAAGGACAAACCTGCTACCTCACCTACTGAAAATCTGCACTACACCAGAACACACCATCAGTGTGTATGATGTAATAACCTCTTTCATTTAAAGGCTGATGAAATGTCTTTGCAGGCAGGGACGTAGCAAACGGGAGGGATGTGGGTGTTTCAACACCCACACTTTAGCTGAAACACGATTCCATCCACCCCCCCCCCCACCACACACACACACACACACACACACTTTTGTCAGATTAAAATGATACTAGTCTATGATCATTTCAAAGGGAATTTTACTTCCCTATCTCAGAACACCACCCCTTTTGAAAAGCTTGATACACCCCTGTTTGCAGGAGACCTTTACTATTTTATATATGAACCCCAAAGCAATCCATTTTCTTGCAAAGCTCAAGAGTTTTTCTGCCATTGTGTAAGTCCACTTGCAGTATATGTACAAAAGGCCTGGAAGATCAACTTCCTCTGTACATTCCAATTCATTCAGAATGTAACCCAGTTCGCAAAACTTGACCTTTTCTTTATACTTTTGGAAAATCCTGATTTTTTTCTCTTTTTTTAAAGCAGGCCATGATCAGCCGTTCTTCTCAAGCCTTTTAGCACAGAGTTTGTGCGTGGAGTAAACTCTCAGTGCTTACTGTTCTGTAATCGTCAGACCCAATTATTCTTTTAATTTGTTAATCTTCTGAAAGGATACTATGAACATTATTCCCATGGATGGTCATCAAATGTCAACAGGCCAGAAATGACTATTTAATTACATGTGATATCTTATATTCCTGTTTCAGGCTGACAACTGCACATAGCTTTTGCTTTTGATCTACATGTATTTACATTCTTCATTTTCTTCCTTTTAATTTTAATGTTTTTGCTGTGACTTGTGGGAATGTTTTTTTTTGTTTTGTTTTCCACTGGCATAACATTTTGCAACATTTTTGTATTCATTCTCTTATCTAGAGACAGGACTGGCACATCACAAGCTCTTTTATTAGGATATAACATAAACCAAAACACAAAAGAAACAAAACAAGACACTTTTGGGCTTGTAATCGGTCCTGACTGATCCTTTTGTTGAGCTCATCACTAGTGAACAAACTCTCCATGTCTTGTAGCTGCTGAGAGAGAAAATGCGGTATAAATAGAGTACAAATAATGATCTGCAGCTGCATTTGATTTCTCCAACTTGTTTGACTGGACTGTCTCTTTACACTGCAGACCATGCTGGACTTGAGTGAGGGAGATCTGGATCACAGCATCTGGGGTGTGGATATCAATGTTCTCCTCAGGATGTGGATAAAGGATAAATGGTCCTACCAATCCCCAGACTCATAACTAGCCGAGTAATAAAAGAGTAATTAAAATATCAATAAAATGATAAATATATATGCAATAAAATTGAACAGTAGAAGTAGAAACAATAAGACACTTAAGTAAATGCTAATCTGAATAAATGAATATTTAATTTATATAGTGCTTTTCTAAAACTCAAGGATGCTTTACAGTACACATGCAACTTCCACTACATTACGCACACATAAACACACACCACGGCCTCAGGTGGAGGGGCAAGAGAAAGCACCACCCACAACGGAGTGCCATTCACCACTGGGCATACAGTCACACACAAACACCAGAGCAAGTTTATTTTATTAGGTTTACTCATCACTGTGCACGCAGACAATTTTCCACACAATGATAATTTAGTGGAGAAACCAATTGACCTAACCTATGAAACTGCACCTAGATGGGGACATGAACCCAAAACCCTAGAACTGAAATATATATGTGCTAACCACCAAGTTACGATCATGTAACAGGCTCTCATTTCAAAGAGCCATGGTCATCCACGGCTCTTAGTTCATCAGGAAGGGAGCTCCAAAGATTAAGACTGCATTGGGAGAAGTCTGCCCTTTCACTTTTATGCCGAGTGGTCGGTACAACCAGCATATTCATGTGAGCTGACCTGTCTCTTGGTGGTACCTATCTAATGATCATGTCTCTTTAGGTACTGTGGTGCAAGACCATGAAGCCATTTAAAAATCAGTAATAGAATCTTAAAGTCAGTTCTAAATGTCACTGGTGACAATGTAACTGTTTGAGGACAGGTGTGATGTGATCCTTCATCATGACCCTTGCTTTTGTACCCTCTATAAAGTAGAAATAGAGCTCTTGGATAGGTCAGAAAGTAGAGCAAAGCATTATGGGAGTCAAGACGTGACGACACGAAAGCATATATAAGTTTCTAGCAGTCAGTGAGAGCAAATTACACACCCTGGATATATTTCTAAGGTTAAGAATTTTACAGACATTGCTAATATGAATCTTAAAACTAAGATCACTATTAAAGGGGATACCTCTATTTTTTAACGCAAAAATACGCCAGGAATGAACCTTGTTATTGGTTTTATACCTGGAAACTGTATTTTTAACCAAGATGATTCCAGACACAATATTCCATCAGAGCTAACTAAACCACCAAGATCTCCAATGTTCCGTCTCCCAGCCAGCAAGCGGAGAAGGTACTGCAGAGAGGGGAAGCAGAGCTTCCAGGCCGGGATACGGGCGAGATCAAGTAGGAACCTACACAAACCTTTGCTGCCAATTCTGTTCATCACCAGTGCCAGATCACTCACAAGATCAAGGAGCTGGAGCTCACCACATCAATGTAGAAGAACATCAGGCTCTGCTGTGTTATGGCGTTCACAGACACATAGCTTAGCTTGGCCAGTGAAGGCTATTGAGTTAGCAGGCTGCTTAGTACACCGAGCCGACAGGAATACAGACTCTAGTAGGAGAGGGGCTTTGTGTTTATATGAACAAGTAGTGCACAAATGTCATAATAACAGATGCTTACAGCTCACCGGAACTCCTATCAGTAAAACACCGACCATTTTATCTGCCTGGGGAATTTGTTGACATCATAATCCCTGCAGTTTACATAACTCCGGATGCTAACACCACAACTGCTTTAGGAACACCGCTAACTTCCACTAGCAAACAACAGCAGCCTTACACTTAAGGTGTGTTTACGGTAGGAGGTGTTTTTTAATAAAGCGAATTTGAAGACTTTTCTCCTCAATTTCTACCTGCATGTCCAATGTCCAACAACATACTCGACCAGATTTACAATAATGTAAAGTGTGGATTCAAGGTAGCAACTCTACCTCACCTAGCTTAGTCTGACCATATCTCACTGTTTATGGCTCCAGCATACAGATCATTCATCAACATCCAACCTAACACAAGAACCAGAGGGGTGTGGATTGCTTCAGTGCCACATATTGGTCTGTAATTGAGGATTATAGCACTGACACACTGTAACCAATTCTTTGGTAGTTACAGGAACAGTTACAGGAACAGTTACAGAGAACAACAGATCCAGTGATCCAGCTCCTGTTATCAGTTACCTGTTTTTCAGTCTGATGACATTCTACGCTTCTTGTGTAAAACCAGCGTAAAGCAGGAGTAGTCTGGCAGAGTCTTCAGGGAATGTGCCAGAGAGTTAGGTAGTTACCAATATCTTCAATCTCTCTCTGTTACAATGCAGTGTTCCCACCTGTCTAAAGACATCCATCATAGTGTCAGTGCCCAAGCCGTCATAGCTATCCGTTAATGACTACAGGCCCATAGCACTGACAACTGTAATGATGAAATGCCAGGAGAGACTTTTTCTGCAGCCCAGCAAGCCAGCTCTTCCATTCAAACTGGACCCTCACCAATGTGCTTATAGAACCAACAGGTCAACAAACCACGCTGTCTCTGTCACCTGGAGATTTTGAATCTGCCAATAGAGATGAGGTGCAAAGGCTGACAATATTGTGCCTGGAAAATAACACATTTTAAACATAAAAAAAGTACTTAAATGGCACTCATTTGATTTCAGAAAGAAATAAGAGAGTACATCAATGGGGAGAGAATGCTTAGCACCATGGTTCTGCATACACACATTACAGAGAAACTTTTATGGACGATTAACACAACCACATTAGTTAAGACAACAGCTGTATGTCCTGAGAGTGCTGCTAAAGGTAAACACGTCCCAACAACTCCTACTGTTATTCTACTGCTGCTCTGCCGACAGTGTGCTCACACATGGCAATAACAGAGAATAGAGACAGAGAAAAAAATCCCTGCAGAGAATCATAAAGACTGCACAGAACACTTTATAGCACCAGGTACCTGCCCTGGATGACAACGTCATCTCCCGCTGCCTACAGAAGACCTATAATATTCTGAAAGTCTCATTCCATCCTGCCCATCAACTGTTTGAACTGTTGCTCTCTCAGAAACAAAATACAATCATTAAAACACACACCGCTAGATCTGTGAGCAGTTTTTATTCCAAAGCCATTGCTATACTGTGTTTTGATCTTAAAATAACCGCCTTTACACCATATGCACATTGTGTCAAAACATGACAATTGTCAGTTTTAATTAATGCATGTTTTAGTGGTCAGTTTTATTAATGCATGCTTTGGTGTACTGGATGTCTGGTTTGATTTTGCAATGACCTTGCAGTCATCTTGTGCAATTTATGTGTAATACCACTACTACTACTAAAACGACTACAGTAACACTGCTACTTGTGAAATTATACTTTTAGCACTTTCTTATCCATTTTTTTTTTTATTTTACTATATAATATATATTATGATTTCTTACTGAATCTACTGGGTGAACTGAAATGTCATTGTTTGACAAAGACTACTTGTAATTTTATTTAACTAGTTCAGTATTCCTGCATTGCACAATGATAGTGATATTCAGGTATTAGTCTAAAAAACAGTATGAAAATAAGCTGAACACATATAGTGTAGCTACACTATATACACTCTATATAGTGTAGCTACACTATATACACTCTATATAGTGTAGCTACACTATATACAGTATGTGAGTTAAGGAAGGTGAGCGAATACTTTTGGCAATATAGTGTATGTTCAGCTTATTTTCTTGCTTTAAGCAAAGTTAACTTTCTTTTTATTTGCTGTTTCCAATTGTCAGCTAACCCACCTGATGCATGTAAAATGTGACTGACAGAGAGAGTTAAAACTGTACTGCAGTACACAAGGTTCCCAGAGAAACAGGATGTTTCGGAAGTGCTTCTGAATTTGTAGTTTATTGCAGAAAATGTTGATGTTTAAATCATATATAACATATATAGTCATTCATTAGATAACATCCAGATACTGTTTTCTATGCTGCATTTATGTTATTTACAGTATTATGAATTGCCTCATTACAATATTTAACCAATAAATAAATCTTGAATTCACATGGGGC
>JAOYMR010000012.1:16519093-16552483 GCA_025802075.1 Tenebrosternarchus preto | reverse complement strand
TTTATGTTATTTACAGTATTATGAATTGCCTCATTACAATATTTAACCAATAAATAAATCTTGAATTCACATGGGGCTCAATTCTTCAGATTACATGGAATGAATACATAAGTTCTCTAATTAAAGAACCAGTGAGTTTTATATATTGCTGATACCACATCCATGTAAATTATACAGTCTGTTGCAAATATTTACTACGGAAAACTGCAACAAGGATCAAGGAACTTTAAAGCAGGTTATTCATATCCTCGTGACTTATACTGGCAATAGAGTAAGTTCTTTCTGACTTTTGGTAAATATAATTTGAAGATAAAGTTTTATACACATTAAAGCCTGTTTCCATCATTGGATTTAAGTAAATACAGTAATAACCCCCCCTGGGGGGGTAAATGGTTTCATGCAGAACAAAGCACCCCATACAGAAGAGCAATGAGTCAGTGTGAAGGACAGTGATGTATTAGCCCTGGATGCACTAGTGTAACAGTGGTTGAATTGCCTGACTGCATTTAACGTCTTTTCCATTGAGTTTCACAGATACAGACGTGATTACACTGCACATCAATAAAGGGTTTAATTGTAGTGTGTTTTGAAGTGCTAACTTCAGCTAAGGGATTTGGTATTTCTGAAACACAGGTGTTAGTGGACACCCTATAGACCCTCTGTATTTTAAGAGACCATGAGACAGAAGTTCATATTTTTTGTTCTTTTCTGTGCCATATTCAGAAACAAACAGGATGTTTCAGAAAACATACTTTAATTTAGACTAAATCCCATCTTAAGTTGGCTAGGTTTGGAAAACAGATCAAGACCTGGCTTCATGTTAATAAAACACCCAATATTCTATATAGCTGTACATATTACATCTATATATGATTATAGATTATAATGTTACTACTGGAGCCTTTTTTCAGATCTTAATTCCATCCAGTATGAATGCTAGGCACCTGTTGAGAAACATGTTTATTTCCTAAAGTCTCTTGGAAGGAGTGAAGGACACAGTCACTTAAAAAACCCAATGGAAAATGGCCAGAAACTCATAACCCTCTCTCAGTCGATATTGCTAGACTGATGACAGGCTACAGGACTGAAACGCTACAGACTGAGAGCCTCTGGCTAAATTTCTTATTCTCCAAAGAAATAAAACAGCTCGACAAGATTGAGGTAAATTTGTCAATCTATAGTTTTAGGGAGTGAAACCGTGTTTACCCAAGATACTATTACACTACACACTACTCCTGCCAGAACAGCTGCTGTAGTAGTGACAGTGTTAGCTTGCCTTTTCTAAGAATATTCTAGAGGCTGCATTGGTGAACTTGGTTAAGATTAGGCAGAGTGCAATATCTCAGCCGATGTTTCTGAATGTCCAAACTCACTACAGTTAACAAGGCTGTCAGTAACCAGGGTTGGAGCCGCAACACACTGTGGCCCCTGTTAGTGTAGTTGGATAGGCCCAACTACATAGACCCCCATGTAGAATAACCGGAGAAAGGAAGAGGTGTGGAAAAGCAGTAAAAGATGAAAAACAAAACCAAACTACTGAGATGAGACTTGAACTGAAAGACTGGGGTAACTAGAGCACACTGCTTTTCCAGAAGTGATGTGCTACGTGATCCAACCACGCACCTTACCTCTTTCCCAAAATACAGTGAGGAACAACAAACTAACAACTTAAAGGTAGTACACACACACACACACTTGGGAACATGGATACACAACAACTGGAAGACAAAGGACATACATGTAAGAACACCAACGAGCAGGTTTCTCCTGTTAAACAACAGGCAGAGAGAGAACTCTCCACAGAAAAGACAGAGACATAAGATCCCTCAAAGAGTAGACAAAAAATAGAAAGGGCACCCATATAGGAAACTATCCACTAGAAAATACCATTTACCAGGAAGCTTAGCACCTTAACAGAAACTGACAAAACATATAGGAGATGTGACCACCTGTAGAAGATCAAGCTAACGAGCACTGATTACTCCACCACACATGGTCTCCCTCTGGTGGTGGACAGCTTGTGCGGCAAGCCACCTGTTACATATAGTATCATTATCTCACATTTACTTGTTTGATTTTGTACTTGTAAGCAATATGTATGCATATATTATTAAAAGGAAGAGTGTGTGTATGTTGGATTTCATTTAGATCTCCGTTAATAGAAGCACCTGCTTTGCAGATATATTCACTGGACTCTTTATTGGTTCTATCCTGTAGGTGCAATTATAGAAAGTAATTGATTACATGTCTTTATGGATAGTTGATCTCTTGACCCTTGTGATCAGGGGTCAGTTTCTGACCACAGGACCACTGGATGTCATCTGGCTCACATCAGTTCGCAGTGACACTGGTGTGCTAGTGGGTTTTGCACAGGTGGAAAATGTCAGTGCTGGGTTAAAAATGGTCAAGCACAGAACATGACTGAAGACTTAATTAACTGTGTAAGGCAAGCGGGTTCTGGAGTCTCGAACTATAAACCCATGCTTTTAGTTCTCTAATGGACATGCAGAAACATGTCCAATTTACTCTTTAGTGAATAAGTTGTTTACTTCTTATTTACCTTTTTAATTGATATATGTAACGTGGAAGGTAATGCCTGCAGATTGCTATTATTGCATGTGGTTCTCTTCAGTAAAAGGCCTTTCATGCGTTTCTAATGTTCAGTGATGAATGTTCAGTGTTCAGAAGCACTGGTGTGTATGCTTGGACCTGGCAGTTCACACTCTTCCCCAGAGGGTCTTTTGCACACAATTGTTTTGTTTATTTGTGTGTTTGTTTGTTTGTTTGTTGGGGGGGGGTGTATGACCGGCCCATAAAACATTTACCCAGTCACATTTTAAGCACCTTCCCCTTTGGGCTCAGCGCCAAAATGCAAGTGAGATGTGGAGAACACAACAGAAAAAAGGACGTTCAGGCAGATGCTGCCAAATGTGCCAAAATAACTGAAGGCTGGTTTACACTGTGAAGCTCTGTGTTTGCACATCTGTAAACATATGCAGGTGTTATATGCAGACATTTGCATAGATGTGAACCAACACACTTTCACGTAATGTGAACATTAGAAGGGTGAGGAGAGAGAGATGAGGGTGAGAGTTTTAAAATCCCAGTAACCACGGTAACCATGCCACTTGCCCAACCCCGGACACATTGTGAATAATACGCTCCAGTGTAAATTACAGCACACTCGTATGTAAATTACAGTATACTTCTGTGTAAATTACAGTATACTCCTATGTAAATCAAATTAATCAGTGCACATGCTCCTATGTTCATGAATGCAAACACTTCTGTGTTGATCAATTTAACCTCGTACTCCAGCTGCCTGGGTAAAGCAGGGGTGGTGGTTGCATCAAGTGAAAAGCACTTTTTCATTGTGTCCTTGTATATATGCAGCCTCCCTGTGGACTGCTAGGATGGACTCGTGTCCAGTGTGAAAAGCGTCACAGAGTAGAACCGACTTGCTTGCCTAACAACACGCATTAGGCAGAAGCTAACAATGGGTTGGCCGTCTGGCTCTACAGTCCGCCGTTTGATGATGATGATGATGATGATGATGATGATTAGCATTAGGCTATGCTACTCTGGAAACCCACTAAAATCTCCCTAAACACATTAACCCCCCTCCCCCAACGAGAGAAGTAGGAGAGGTCACAGAGATTATAGCTATTTTAGCTATTTATATTTTGCTATTTTTATAGCTATAATACTTATTTTATTTATATAAAATTTGGGGGGAAAAAAGAATTCTTTTGATCAACATCAACAATGAGTCATCTGGCAGAAGTTTTTAGGCTTTGGGGTGAACAGTGCTGTTTTGTGCTTAGGAGACGCCTATGCTTTTATTTATTTATTTACTATTTGTCCATTTCCTGTATTATGTAAATGCGGTTATTTATCATGTTTCCTTTCTCGTAGACCCAGTGCCATTTTTACCCCTTATTTCTGAGTATCCCCTTGTCACTTGGAGCCACGTTACATGAAAAAACCCTTCAGGAGCCCAATACATCATCAGCAGTTCTCCATGGCTTGACAAGTTCAGCATCCTTCATAAGACGATCTGAGAAATAACGCTCCATTTGGAATGTGGCTCTGAAAAACCTCCATTTTGAGGGCAATGAAACCATAGCACTTCACCCTAGCCCTCTATACCAACAAGAATTGGGACACCCTACCCCTAGAAGTGAACATGCAGAAGAATGAAGGGGTAGGGATAAGTGCTAGGGGTCATGGGTGAAATGGGACCTTAAGATACCTTGATCCCCTGTTATTTATTACATGGCTTTAGTGTTTTTATGGAGTGGCATGGCTGGTAAACATATTCAGTGTGAAGATGGGTTTATGTGGTTGTAAGTGTAGATGTGTGTGAGTGTGTGAGTGTGTGTGTGTGGGGGGGGGGATGCCACACCCAAGTATTATTTTAATATAAATAAATCTGAAGATTTCAGGTAAGTAACTGTAGTGTACTGTAGTAAAAGATGTAGAGACAGTCAAAGGTTCCAGAGAAATGTCCTTAATCAGCTGTGCAATGAAGCAGTTTGCAAAAAACTTGAGTACTTCACCAAACCTGTGTGCTGGTGTATCAGATCTTCACTCTTGAATGTGGGCTTGCTCTGTGAGTGAGGGCTCCCCTCTGAGATGTAAGCTGTTGGAAGAGGACTGTGTATATATTTTATCACATACCCAGCAGAGACCGTTTTTACTTCTGAAATGGTTCGTCGTCATCCACGATCTCATTTCATATGTACAGTGCTTCCGCTTGGTTCAAATATTCATTTCTTTGAAAATCATAGAATTAAATCCATCTTCTGATTGCAAAATTGCACAGAACGATACTCATGGGAATCAAAATTGGAACTCATGGGAATCAAAAGGAATATAGTTGATCTCTCTTTGGCTTTTCAAAAGTGTTTTCAAGGACAATGTGTTTAATAGCTTGATAGTGAAAGAATGGTTCTTTGGCACAATGCCATGAATTAAGCAATATAGTGCTGCATCTTCTGAAAGGAAGTCTGAAACTGAATTTTCACATTCCATTGATTTGTTTGTTTAAATCACCACAGCATTATGCTGTTAATTTAACCATTTAAAGTCACACCCAGTCTTTGCGTTAAAGTTTTGTGACTTTAAATGTCACTTGATGATATTTGTGGTTCTATACTTTCAGTCTGTACAGTGTTAACCCAAGGAACGGCATAAAAGGCTCCAACACAATTATACTGATATGTTTCTTTCTTGATATGTTATGGTTGAAAATTATTTAACAAAGAATATTAAATTCTCTCATACAGTGATTGTAGGCAAGTGTTTGTAGATAAGTGATTGTAAGTAAGGGACTGTAGAAAATTGATTGTAGGTAAGTAATAAAAATTCACAAATAGCCCCAGGTTTACCATACTTTTTTGGGAGGATGGGCACAGTTACTAATTGTACCTCAGATATTTTCTGGAAGGGCAATTTGGTAGTTTGTGGTTGATTGTGGACTTACATGGCACTACTCACGCAATGTCATCTGTTTCGCTGAAGAAAGTTTTGATTAATGTGCCAAACATTTAATGGATAAAAAATATAGTGTGGAAAGGTCCAAAGGTACCACAGATGCAACTTAAAATGAAAACAAGTGAGATAAACTTATCTAAACTGTGCATGTGCAACATTAGCCTTGCTAAAATAAACAACTATAAAAGACAAATGTTATAAAAGCTGGAAGGGGATAAAAATAATCTGAAACAGCTCCCACACTGAAATCACCACCAGCCTCCAAACAACAAGACAAAGTGCTATTTGCAGGAAACAGCAGGCAACAATACAAAATATAAATGTTTTGTCAAAAATAGAAACAGCCAAGTTGCAATAGGCTAAGAAGTTTCTAGCTTCTTTCACCAACCTAAATCAGCTCTCAATTCATCAGTGTCTCTTCACACCCAAATAACCCATTCACTTGGTAGCTGCTGCTGTTACTTGACAATATATCACTGTCAACATGTATCAGTTTATATATATATATATATATATATAGATAGATAGATAGATAGATAGCTGTACTGATATATATATACACGCAACAGTATATCTCTATTATTATTATCCCTAGGGTTAGGGTTAGTCCACTAACCTAGTCCACTAACCCTAGTCCACTGTTCTGAAGCCCTCTTATACATCATCATAAGCAACACTCATGCAGTCAAACCCTTGTGATCATTCTGCCTCCCCTACACATGGGGCAGTCCAGTTTATGGCTCACTGTTCACACTAGACATGACTGTAAATCTTTATGCTATAGCTGATCAGATGGGGTCTCATAGAACACATTTTTGATCGAGGGACTGGCACCATTATTGGCACCTACAGAACACACCCCAGTCCTGAAACGATAAGGGTTGCATGTGCAGAGTAAGTGGATTACCACGATGCCAGCAGTTATTATTACAAACAGGTCAGAAAACAGGCTGGCAGTTCCACATTCCAGACAGGTCTGTGCAGTCCTAATGAAACAACCAGCTACCTGCCAGTGGTGGCAATAACCAACCAGGAGGTTCCAGAGTGGAGCAGTGAGCAAACCTGGGGAAAAGCCTGACAGGCCAAATAACAACAAAAGCTTTTAAATAATAGATTATAGGAGTTCACACTCTAGTGATTTTAGTAATTGCCCTCTAATAAACTAGGTGATTATTTTGTATAAAGATCAAAAGTTTTTGTATATCAAAATTATTTTGTATAGGATCAATTGGACAGATATCTACATATTCAGGAAAAACTAATAAGCTAAAAAGTAAAGTAAGGCATCCAATAAAGATCCAATAAACACTTCTAGCAGACTTTATAACTCGAATGTATCCTAGTCTCTGTGTCCAAAGATGCATTCTATTAGAATATACACATCATATCAAGTTCCAGGACATTTGTTTTCTCTAGTCACTTCCAATCGTGTAACTTAACCCAGTAAATTATCATGCATTAACTTATTCATCTCTGTAGATCCAGTGACCTGTAACCTGCTCACTAACAGGCTTGTTGCAATTGCCAAATCAGTTGTTTACTGATTTACAAAAACAACAGCTGTTTATTGATTTACAGAAGCAACAGCTGTTTAATGATGTACAGAAGCATTCACCCTGTCAGGTGCAGGGACATCCTTGTCCACTAATATGGATATACTGACATTTAAAGCTAAATACCCAATGAAAGAGAAATGCTGTGGTCTGCATTTTCCCTCTGGAAATAAACATGCATTCAACCAAGCAAAAGACCGAAGAATGTATAAGGAGGTCTCCAATTTGTGGGATTTAATGTCAGAAATCGGAATTTACATGATAACTGTGTTAATCTGTCAGATACACATTTTCATATATAGTTGATGTAATTAAATTTTTTGTTGTTATTGTTTGTGTTGTAGGGGAATGGTGCCAGTCTACAGAGACAACCTCTGCTCAGGCACAGAAATCTGTTGTATGCATCCGAGCAGGTGTGTGGTTCACTCACCCCGCCTGCAGCCAGGCAGGCTTTTTCACCATGCTAGTACCTCTGTTCTACCCCTGCAAATGTCCTTGAGCAGCAGGACACCAGCTGGGTCCTATCATCATGAAGCAGGTGCAGGAGTACCGTGCCCATCCAGAAGCTGCTGGCATCAGCAGACACTACTGTGGGCTTCTTCACATCACGACAGGCCATGGCTGACACTGAGTGGAGCAACATCTTCACTCTGTCATGAGTCTGCTCTGCTGGAGTGTCCCACAGCCCTGAATCATTCTTTTAGTGGGTGGAGCTCAGTGGATAGAGTATACAAGAATTTTCTCAGGAAATTTTACCATTCAAAGCACTTGCTTCAGCTTGGAGATGAAATTTGGCCATGATATGTCTGCAATTTCCTTTACCTTCTTTGGGTCTGACTCTACTTTTACTGCCTCTTTACAGCTTCAGCCCTGAATCCTGCACAGATCCGTCTGGGCTTGATGAATGTTCTCAGTGTTGTACTCTTTGGACTCTAATGACATCTGTCAGAAGCCTGAAGAAGGATTACTGATGGCCCCATCAACTTTTGAGATATGTCTTCCTTCATAGGAAGAATGAACTTTTCGCTCTTACCAGCCATGTTGAGCTGCTGAGTTCATGCATTTTCCCCCTCATTTCCTCTTTTTATAGCTGGAATGGTTGAGATGTTTTGTGGGTTTACTGATGTCTCAAGATTTTCCTTGGACTGCATTCTCTGCAACTCATCCATCTCTTGCCACAGTGTAAAGGGCACCTTTGTCTATTTTAAAAGTTACTGTCTTTCAACATGCTGAAGAAATCACCTGCTTCTTAGCTCCCAGAATCCAGCTTCTCCACAATGCCAAGAAAATTCAGGCTGAATGTTCATTGTCTGGAGAAGTCTTAAACTTGCTCTAGCATGTCATTACACTGAGCTGTAGTATGTAAAAACAAGGAAGCTGCAAGTGCACCATTGTATTTTTTGTACAGGGGATTCACATAGGTCATGTGATCTACTGCACCGCAGAGCAGGTGGGCATTCTGTTGGCTCCTCTTCTTTCCCTACAGCTTCACTTTTGCTACACTGCGTTACTCCAATTCGTTACTATCCCTGTGACATGAACAGCACAGGGATGATCCATGTGTAAGGTGTGGTTTAACTCCACTGTAGCAGTACAGAGACACAGACCAAAAAACAACCACAACAGAACATGCACTAGTCAAAACCCAGGAAGACAGTGAGCAGAGGAATCTAAACATAACCTAAAAACAGTCAAGTAACAACAGAGCTATAACAGAAGTAGAAAACCAACAAGAGAAGCACTCAGTACATAGACCAGGCCAAATCATACTGGCAAAGGCAGACTGGCAATGAGAAGAATATATAGAAACAATAAACAGGTACATAGAGTTCAGATGAAAGTGGTCTGGGTTAGCGAGATCAGGAAGATTAAAATGTTCTTGTTGGGCGTGGTCAGGTAGGTGAAAGTGGTCTAGGTGGGAATAGTAAGGGAGATGAAGTGGTCTAGGTGGGCATGGTCAGATATGTGAAAGTAGTCTAGATGCACACATTCAAGCAGGTGAAAGTGGTCTACATGATCATGGCCAGGTACGTGAAAGAGCTAATAGATGGGTGTGGTTTCTCAGACAGCGATGCTCTGGAGTGACTTGCAGACACGACATACAAAGCTAATTAAACAACATTTGTTAAACTGGTTTGCAGTGTAGTGCTTTTAAAAAAAATTAATTGGTTGAGTTTTAATTTTAGTAAATATCTCACTCATCACGACACGGTGAATTTTAGCAGCTATGCCAGGAAATGAGCAAAAGGAAAAAACTAAATATCAACATTTAAAGAATACATTGAAATACTTCCCCTACTTTTTAACTGGAGGTTCATACTGAATTTTCTATTGATCTAATTTGAGTTTATTAATGAGAACTGAGATTGACCTTGTATAAGTCAGTGCAATGAGCTCTTGGATCAAGCAATAGTCTCATTATCTCCTGTCATATGATGTGGAATGGGCACTTGGGAAATTACTTCTTTTTTCTCAGAAAGTGTCCACTTTAAAGTAAGCAATAAAGTTGTAGTATCAGATGTTTTGAAAATCATTTGGTGCCTTCGTTGATGGTTGTTTTTAATTTAGGCAATGCAGTTGTCCTGGGGATGGTTTCTGACACATCTAAGGCCAGGAGAGTACTTGCCATCTATTGTTCTTGACCAGGTTTTCTCATAAGTGAGAAGGAGAGAGAGAGGTTGAAAGGGAGTCTGCTGCTGAGATAGCTTTGACAGTAGGTAATGAGCCACTTAATGAAATCCTGGGGAATTTTGCAACCACAATATGGCCAGGATACAACAAGGGTGATGTTTAGTTTTACTATGCCTCTGATCAAATGGCAGGGACTGGCTGAAAATAAAATCACAGGTCCATGGGGATTTGTGGCTGCAGGTATCAGGTGCTCATCCAAAGCTGTTGGCATAGCAACCACAGTGATGGCACTGTTATCTGTGAGCAGCCTTTATCTCATCCCTCCCCTAAAACTCTCACCCCATTCACCCTCTCTTTCTCTCTCTCTCATGTGTAAACTCTCACAACAGTCCCTGCATCTCTCTCTCTCGCTCACCACCTCTCTCTCACCTCTGAACTCATACCCTAATCCCTGCAACTCTCCCCATCTCTCTCTCTGTCCACCTTTATCTCATCTCTAAACTTTCACCCCATTCCCTGCATCTCTCTCTATCTCATTCTCCCTCTTTCACCCCTATGACTCCCAACTCCCCCATCATCCATTACATCCTCTCTTCCCACACCATGCATCTGTATTCAGCCTAAATGGTCCTCTTAAGGGAAACTGTTTGTTACTTCTTGTGTACCTGCAAACTTTGGTCTCCCCTGTAACTGATCAAGTTATCAGTATCAGTCATTTACCAAGTGAAATAACCATTCACACTCAGTGAGCTGATCCACGCAGACCCATATGCAAAAGAACATTAAAGCAATCGTTTGGAAAATAATTGCACCCCTTCCTCTTACTCCAAACAGAGTTGATCAGCCTGCTCCTTTAGGTTTCCTCTGGAGCTATGAAGCTAATGGAGCTAAAAAGAGTTCATAGCCTAAAAACTAACATGGTACATGCCCAAATTACATCCTTAGATGACACTAATTTGTAATGCCACTTAACAGCTATCATACTAATTCTGCACTTACTTTCAGTCACTGAAATTGTAACTTCCAATAGATATCTAATCAAAACCCATGATAGCTATATATTTTAAAATATGCATCAAAGACTGGGCTTGTATATATGTCAAATGTAATGAAGAACACAGGGTTTCCAAAGAAACAGGACATTACAGACAGAGGTCCTTCATCAGCTGTTTAAGCAAAGTGCTTCATATATTCACCCTGGGTTGGATCTGGTTCTTAACATACAGTCCAGTGATTCTCAGGGTTACTGAAGTTTTCCCTAGAGGTCTCTGCATCTATGTCTTACTCCCTGACTGGGGATGTTTGCATACAGTGTAGCACCACAATTAACTCCCACAGCAGTCTGCTACCTCCCGTCGCTGAGCTAGGATCAGCCCTCTCTTTCTTCCTGTGACCACCACTCTCCTGCTGGCTTATCTAGGGCATGTGCGTGTGAGGCTCTGGGACAGAACAGAGATGCGTGCTTAGAATAAGCAGCATTGCCTAACTGCAGCCAACTGTGAAGGGTAGAATGTTTCACAGCGGCGCACAGATGACCTCTCCTTCTCCTGTCTGTGAACGAGCGTAGAAACCGCCGCACTGAAAGTGTGTGCCATCAGAGGTTAGGAGTCGGAGAAATAATGGGAGGTGATGGTGCATTGAAGCACAGAAGTAGGTTAGAGTTACAGTTAGAAGAATGTTACTCAGCATTACTCCGCTTGTGAATAAAATGTCTAATGGCTTGTCTATATGTAGTCAGCAGAGAGGATGAAGACACACAAAATTAATCTTATTTAATCTTAAGGGAAGATACCATAACATGACTGCCCATATCAATAGGCAATTGATCCAACATACAAGAAATGCATTTATAGAAGCTGCCATGAATTGAGCAGTGTGTGCTCAACGCCAACCTTTTTTGGCGTTAATTCAACTCTGTGGCACAGAAGCATAAATCTTAACCTTTCAGATCCGAGTTTGAAGACGACAGCAAAGAGAGAAAAGGGAGAGTGATGTGTGAGGGGTTTTTTTCACTGAATTAACTTTGCTCAGTGATACATCACTGTTCATACTGTTCTCAGGTGGATCTACAAGGTTTGCTACCGTGCCAAGCTCAGGTTATCTGAGAAAACTTTCCATACAAGTGTATTCATGTGGATTTGTATTTATTACAGGCATCTGATACAGCCACTCAACAATCATTGCATTTTTTGTACCAAATGTAATAATACCATTTAATCCAAACTAGGAATTATTTTCAGGAATTACTAAGTATTCAATGCTAGATTTTTTCTGAATTTTATTCTGCTGATGACATCTACCTACAGCCCTCGGTTTTGACAGTACGGCAAGTTGACCCTGTTGGAGATGTTTCATGCAGATATGCATCATAAAAAAAGATAAAATCTCAGTAGATAAAGAACACTGCAATTAACAGCAGGTTGTAAATCACTGTGAAGCAGCTTTGCACTGTACATCAGTTACTGGGCATGCTGAAAATGCTGACGTTTTGTTTATTGTCCATGAACACTGCATACACACACACACACACACACACACACACACACACATACACAGCACCCTTACACCTCCACCCAGAATATCCATTTCAGATGGACAAACTCTTCGAGGGAGAGACCAAATTGAGCCCCAGCCTCAAAAAGGACACCATTAACATCTCCCAAGCCAGCATATGCTATTGATTCTGTAACACAGCCCCCAAAGCCAAGTTGCATTAGCTGCAGCTCCAGGCCAGACTACACTCCCTGATGGCCACATAATCAAGGAAGTGCTCTTTGTATTATGAGCCACTTCAAGGGCACCAGTGATTCATAATCCATCCACTGACATCTGTGAAGTCCACTGATAATGCATTTGCCGAAACACAGTAGCAAGCAAGCCACAAATCTTTGTGGTTTTGATGAGAATTGAGACGTAGAGTCCATGAAGACTGGAGTGCACTGGAACATGGAATGTTGACTGTTTTATGTGCTCCACATCTTCCATCCTCTGTCCATGTAAAGATATGACCACATATTTGCTTGGTGCACGTTATTTCTGACCCAGCACTGACCCTGACAGGCAGAAACTTAAAGGCTGTCATGATAACTGCTAGCGATGTTCTTCTTTCCAGTGGCTATGCCTGCCACTGTAGCTTCAGTCAGGCTCAGACCTGCCTGCCACTGCACCCGTGCCAAGCCCCCGCTTCACTGCACCAGTGCCAAGTTGCTTCACTGCACCGCTTCACGCGTGGCCGTGCTGCTAACTGAGCTCTCAGCAGGGGGAGCCTCGAAAGAAAAGATTAAACAAGAAGAAAAAAGAGGACATGACCCCTTCCTCTAGCATGTCAGTAGTTTTCACGCTGCCAGTTGGCGGTGTATATATATATATATGTGTGTGTGTGTGTGTGTGTGTGACAAGCAATGGTGAAACAAACTGAGAAAGCAGACTGCTTCACAAACTTGCCCTGTCCTTCTTTTTCTTTTATCCTTCTTTGAAGAAGAGGATGCACTAACCTGCTGGATGCTGGATGGAGTCTCAAATCCACACTAATTACACACATCCATCCTTTACACTTTAAGTTGGTAAAAGTGGGGCATCTGTGATCTTGTGTGCAATTATTCAGCCATTTGTTCTGCGCTCAGCCAAACTGAAGCAACTATGGCCAGACCAAACCAATCACAAGCCTTCACCTTCACTTGACTTAAGCACTTATCCAGTTCAGCATGGAACACTGATTCAGTTTATCAGATTTAGTTGAGTACACAGCATTGATTCAGTTGATCACTGCTTCATTTGAGCATGGAGCACTGATTCAGTTGATCATGTGGGGTGAGTCATGCTTTAGACAGTGCTCTTTAAATGCAATTTCATGCCTAACTTTATGTCTAACTTTAATAGTTGTTCACAAATGTATGACTTTTTCCTCTGTGATATGAAGCTTAAAAATACACTCAAAGCTTCGTGAGGATGTTTTCTGAGTGAAAACTTTAACATTTGCATTCAGTTCTCACATCAAAAATACAAGTACAAACTTTTAGTTTGCACATTGTAAAAACAAGTACATGTACTTTATTTAACAAATTCTCAGATCAGGTCCAAATTTTGCAATTTAATTAGCTCCATAAGCCAGTACCGATATGCTCTGACACTAAATACCTGAACATAAGCCAGTTTTATGAAATATTAAGTATTTAAATACAAAAACTAATATAAATCTTGGAAAATTTCAGGAAAACTATTGTGAGAGAATTAAAGCTTGAAAATTAAATAACAACAAAATATTTTAACTACATAATGTTAAACTACATAATTTTATAAGTAGGTCTACAAAACAGGTAATGACACTTTAAATCTATGTTGAGTATCATGAAAAAGTACCATGAATAGCTCAAAATGTAGTGCGTGTAACAGAGGATGTGATTTATCTTCTGTTTTTCTGTGACCAGGTAGATACGTTTATTCATTTATTAATCAAGTAAACTAAATTAAGTCCAATTAAATGACACAGTGTGAGCTTTTTTAATTTTCATAAGACACACCTCCTAAATATGAAGAACTGGTGTTCATCCATGTTCATCCATCTCAGAATTTAAATGTGTAAGGCAAGGCAAGTCAAGTTTAGTTATATAGCACCTTTCATACACAAGGGCCATTCAAAGTGCTTTGCACATGAATATCTAGAAGAAGCTTATTACAACCCAACATCTATCACCTCGGGAAGGTCTTTGCCAAGAAACAATAAAAGCATTTGAGAATTTATTAGAAAAGAATAAAATACCTGTTCTCAGAAATAAAAATAATAAATTAGAGAAATAAAATGAATGTAAAAAAAAGAATAAATATAAAATAAAAAAGTATTAAAAATAATATATATAATTAAACAAAATCTCAACCGCATATGAAAAGAGAAAAGCTTTTAATCACCATTTAAAAGTTTCGACGGGGCAAATATAAGGTCTTCTTGCAGTTTATTCCTGCTATATGCAGCAAAACAGTTAAATACTGCCTCACCATACATAGTTTGTGCTCTGGGAGTAGTGGTTTATATAATTTTAGGTGGATAACATGGTGGTAATAATCATTATTGTCACAATGTGAAAGTAGTGGCAGCAGTAGTGCAGTGGTAGTGGCAGCAGTGGAGCACATTGTTGTTAATTTATGTTGTCCATGCTTTCCTCAGGTGGTGGGCATTATTCAGTAATTAGCTCGTCACCTGAGGATCATTATGGTTTCCTTATTTAAAGATTCAGGTTTTGTTTAAACCTTGTCGGTCGGTCTTTGACATCGTTGGGCCTCTTTTATTACAGTTATGCATTTTTAGTTTGGTTTCATTTCATTACATTCATTAGACATTTCATTTGGAGACATGCTTGGGGCTTCCCTTTCTTTTTCTTTGCCTGTATGTTCTTCACACATGACGATTATAATGTCTACCCCACTCAAAAGATAAGTTTATCTGTTTGTATGTATAGGTCCATTCCTACACCCAGTGCTGAACAGTTTGTCACAAAAATTTCCTTTATCTTTATGTATGTACCTTTATAATGGATAGAAATTTGTTTTATGGTGCAATCAATAAATCCTCTGGCATAGTGTGATTCTTAAATTTAACCACTACTTTAACCACTAATTAATTGCAGAGGCTCAAAATTGAGTTAACCACTAATGTTTGGATTTAAAACATATGTACATTCTTAATATAGTGCTTATTTTTTAATTAGATTTTTTGTTTGTTTGTTGGAGCCAATATATGCCAATATTCTCTAATGTATGTTAATTTGATCGCTTCTGTGATTAGCCCTGCCATCATATAATACAGTAAATACTGATGAATTCAGTATTGATGATGAGTTTTGCCATCTTCACTCTCTGAGTTATTATTCTCTGGATAGCCCATGTGAGAAGGCATAGGAATTACTGGGTAACCAAATTGAACAGGATAAAGGTATTAGCACACAGCTAAATTTTGTATCATAAATTCATCAACATGGCTTACTTATTAACAGGGGTTAGAGCAAGAAAACTGTGAGCAAGAAAAGTGTGTGTGTGTGTGTGTGTGTGTGTGAACTGAATGATTTCTAGATACAACAGGACGGGAAACAGATTAAGGTGCAAAAAGTTAATTTAGTGCAAATTGTAGGATAGTAGTTCCTCCGCAGGGTTAATTCCAGTTCCATATGTTAGAGAGCTGGCATGAATTTGAACATTTAAATTAAACTGTACTAAATCTATATCTTACGTGGGTATATATAATTTAAAGGCCTCACTGAACTATGAAAGTATGTATTTCATGAATTTTCATTTGCATGAAATACTGTTTTACAACAAATAAACCCATAATTAGAATAATTTAATAATAAATAGGAGTTAACTACTTAGGCTAGAGTCAATTCCCACTATCAACAGGAGATGAAGGCACAGGCAGCTCACGTGCATATTAGATTTAGATGTACATGCATAATCAACACTGATGTGCTATGAACTCCATTTTAACTAAAATGGCACTTTTTGGAATTACAGCTTCTCACATTTTGTCGATGCTGGCTCTTGGAATTTCATCAGAGCCATCTGTCAGCACTACACCTGCTTCTTATTCGGACAAAGAAACAACGGAAGGGACATTTTTAAAATAGAAATGTTACATTTTTGCCCTGTAACACCCTCTGCTATGTAATTACATTTGCATTGCACATTTTCAGAATTCAGAAGACACTCTTGTCCAGGGCAGCTTGCATGTTTATTAGCATTGGCACTCTGTGCACTACCTGAGTCTCTAATCCATGACCTTCATATTACTAACATCTTGCTCTACCTATGCTAAAAGGTGAGCTACAAGGCGCTTATTATTAAATCGCTCAGGCTATGCTAACATTCAGTATAATGAAGTTCTGCAGCTAAATATGAAACATTTATTGTAGTAAATTGTGCTAAATTGCATTACCATTTGTACTGGCAAATGAAATTAGTGATGCATCATTTCTTTTGATTCCATACACTTTTCAGTTATTTGTTTGGTGATGTGGGATCGTATTCCGTTCAGGCCTTTCGTAAGTGAATGCTTCATTTATTTGATTCTATAACCGTACAGGCAATTCTGAACACATGAGCTCACTTTCAGCCAGTAGTGTAGTGGCATAAATGCAGGCCGTGGAAGAAGCTACGGGCATTTGCACCACACAGTGAGCAGAACGGCTCATTAAATAAAACGTCCTCCTAGGACCACAGCTGAACATTTGCCATTAATTACAATTAAATGTATCTCCATGCCAAAGAACTATTTGGGTTGCTCGCCAAAATAAAGCACCATCAAATTAAATAAAATAAAAAAAACAAGCACCTGAAAAAAGGTCAAAGTCACGCAGAAGAGAGACCACTGTGAAGACTGGGAGTAGATATCTGATGGTGTCGATTTTTCTTCTAATGACCCTTAAAATCCTGTTAGAATGTGTTACATTATGGACTCCGTTTATCCATGATTTTGCTCAAGCTTCCTGGATTTTCTAATTAGCGCAAGCAGGTAAAATTAGTTTGTGGAATCAACGTAATCTAGGATGCTTCAGCAAAATCCTGGTGAGGACTTTTACTGGAATGTCCACCTCTGCAAGTCACTGACCTCAGACCAGTCCCCTGATCCGACCTTCATTTAAACTCAGGTAGATCAACTCTTAAGCTGAACAGAAGGGTTCATAAGTACGGACAAACGAAAGATCTGAAGGAATGGTCTCATGGTCTCTGATCTTTAATACATTTTGAGACAATGTAATGCTGCCATGTAAAGTAAAAGAAGGACACACAAAGTATTAAAAGGTAACATGCCAACACTTGTGATGAATGATTTTGAGGTTGGTGTGCCTCATATTTTCGGTGTAAAATTAAGATGTTGCACTAAGGATCAGGATAAATGTAACACCATCATAACAGCTCTTGTCATGCAACATTTAATGGTGAAGCTATAGAGATCACTCATTAGACCTAAGTGAAAACTGTAACTTCTGAAGACTAATAATGAGCAAAACCTTAAATGAATCCACTTTTATTTTATTAGAAAATTGCACACCATAAAAATTACATGTATAAAACTATAAGATTTTAAATTGATTATGTACAGTTACAAAATAAACTGACAAATAAATGACAGAACAATCAATAAAGGAAGAAAGAAATAATGTGTACTTGTGCTCTCCCTGTTAGACTGGCCACCATTTTTGTTTGTTTGCAGTTTTGAATCCTCTTTCAGTTCACACTGGGCACATGGAGAACTATTGACTGATATAGATAGGACTGATATAGATATAGGAGGGTGAACAGGAGGAAGTCCAGCTGATGAAGGTGACAAAACGCACACAGGGAACTTACTTTACCTCTTTTGAATTTCTTCGTATTGGTAAAGTCTGGATGCATGTAAGGGTTGCAAGAATGTGAATACCTAAAAGAAAACAGACAAAATCACACTATGAATTGTGAAAGGAGTAAAATATTTAGATAGTATATAGATTTTCTTGCTGGTGAATTTACATTTCTGGCATTTGGTGAATGTCTCTTAGTAAAGGTTATGCATTTCACAATGGTCTGTATCCCTGACATTCAAGTTCCTGTGGAATTTTCCTGCTATGCCTTCCATCATTGGAAGTGCCAATAAAGTAGAGAATCAGTCAAGCTTTTAATGATCATGAAACACACTTCTACATACCTAAGTCTATCACGGTCTAAATGACAAGAATGCAATAATATATAACCTTAATACATACAAGTATATTCTATCGAGTCTTTCTACACCTCTCCCTAACCCTAACCCCAGCCATACAGGAGATCCATGTGTGCTCTTCATGCAGTGATGCAAATGAGGCAGTGGGTTTGCTTGCAACCAAATTAATTGTTTTAATTAGATAAATTGTTTACTAATTGACTTTTTTCTTGGGCATTGTTTATCTCAATTAAGGCGGTTCCATTGTAGTGTCTGAGTATGACGAACTCCATGATTTGCTTCATTGTGCACTAAAATTGTCCTGTTGGCAGCAAGTAATGGGAGCTATAACAAATATCCAAATATTCAGAGTAAAATAAACAAGCTGGCAAATTTCAACAATGCACTTAAGTTTAAACACCACATATTATCATGCTGAATGATTCTACTTCTGGAATTTAACGTCCCTTGCACCAGGACAGATGGCAAGGACATCTCTAGTCCCTCCACATAAATATTTCATGCAGGAATTACCCTTAAGGGTTATCCAAATATCCCAAGAAATGTTGCATTGTTCTTGTAGAATATTATCATAAACCATGTGAAATGAGAAAAGCAAATGGAAAACAAAAACAAAAACAAAACTAACATTCATACCTTCTCGAGGTGTTCATGACTATACCATAAACAACAAATTCAGTAAAAGGTTCTGTCTATATTCAGTCATTATACATACAAGTACCTGATAATGCTAATATGGAAAATATGTCCTAATGATTCGAGCAGAAAAGTCCTAAAGACTCGGGTGGAAAAGTTCAAATTGTTTTCAACCGACATTGAGACTGTTGGTATGTTAGCTATCAGTTACTATTTTGGCATACAAATCATTACTTTGAACCACAAAAATGAATTATTTGCCTAGTGTATCCAATCAAGCAGCATAGCATGAACAAACTGGGAAGCACCACCCTGTCATTTACATTTACATGCAAAAACAAAAAGTCCATAAAGTTGATGGATAACTGTGGGTGTTTGATGAACGTATGGATTCTCAGCAATAGCTCAGTCACCAAAACCTGCGAGTGAACACACGCACTATGGAAAATACAATCTGACAAAGGCCGATGAGGAAGATCCTTGTCACTTTGAAGCTGATGCATCTTGATAATCTATCAAATGTAATGCAAACAGCATTCAGGCGATTGGTTTCATTTCGATGTACAAGCGGATATAGCGTGGCTAGACGAATGCTCAGACAGGACTTCTCCATTCATGTGTAATGATACATACTCTCAATCAAGTATAGGCAGTGCACAGACAAATGGCAACTGGAAAATACCGGCTACCGATTGTTATTGGAGCCGCAGTGACTTCGGTAACTGTACTAGCATGACCCAAGCACAAGGCTTGCGATGAGATCATTACTCAGCTGTTTGTGAGTGCTGTATAAACGTGTTGGGAAGTGCACCTTCATCCATTTTACAGATGAATACTGACTATATCTTGATTTTGCATTGACAACATACAACAACGCACCCAAACAATAATGCCTCCGGGGAAGCTGTTGTCAGTCGTAGGATAATGAAGTGTTAAAAATAACTGCCTGGTTAAAGTAGTGCAAGGTGAAGCATGCTAACAGAGGTGCTAATCCTCATGTTCTACATAAACAGGAAATGCACATCACAGCAGCACATCTCCATGGTGCCATGGGGCAGATTTCCAGAACTTCTCTGGGTTATCTGGATTCTATGGCTGAACATATGTCAGAAGTAGTCTTGTGATGCATGATTCACAATATTTCTTGTATTGTACTCACACTACTTCCGAATCAAACTGTCTTATCATCAAGAATCTACTATGCCACATTGAGGTTTATAATCACAACACCACATAATACACCACAAAATCTAGCATGTCATTTAACATGTGCTTCATGCCAACTTAGTGGCATATTTTCTTTTATTTGCAACTTTTTGGTTGTAGCTAAATTTGTGTTGGACATTCCCAAACCATGCTTTAAGTGTTTTTGAGTACTTTTGTAGAGCAGCATTTCTTGTACTAATGTTACACGTTTTGATTAATTATTATTATAAGCAGAATGGAGTTACTGTCACGGTGGCCGCCCTGGCCGCCTCCCCTGTCTCGTGTCTGTGTGGGCGTGTCTGTGTGGAGGTGTGTTCGGTTGTCGTGTCGTATGAATGGAGCGCATGTGTAAGTCCGAGTGTCGTGGGTGTGGCGTGTGATTGAGCTTGTTGTGATTGTAATACGTTGCACCTGTGTCTCGTCAGGGTGAGTGTTTAAAAGCGTGTATGTGTCACACAGTGTTGTCGGTCTTTGTTTGAATGTGCCTTGACAGACTGCGGGACTGTCAAGCCCATAAAACAAAACCTAAAATAAACGGTTTGCTTGTGATTACGCACGTGAGTCCTGTCGGCTTTTTGCAGCCCTCCGGGGCTTAATCGTGACAGTTACCTGGAACAATTTATTATATGAAGAGTGGAGTTACCTGGAACAGTGTATGTACTGGATAATTCCAAAACTTTCTACAGATATATGTTACATAAATGTATAATATGGTATAATGCGGTACTAATTAAACTTAGTTCTGTGATAATATTCAGTGTGAAATGAACTGTAAAATATGTAATTACAGTAGCTCAGATTTCTAAATTACTATCCATAAAACATTATTATAGATGACGTATGGATGGTCATAGATTTCCTACAAAGCAGTAATATTTGATGTCTATTCTCATGTCTATCGAATCAAACTACTAAAAAGTATCAAGTATTACTCAAAACAGCAATGTGACTAGTTAAGTCTTATGTGGTTATGCTTCAAATATTCCCACTCGGAATAATAAGTGCTGGAGTGTATTGCTATGAACAGTCTGATCCAGTCTTTTTAAAAAGAAGTATGTTTTTTTTATATAGAAGTAGTCTATTATAGCAATAAAAAAACTATAATTCTCTAACATTTAATGTAATGATTAGAAAAATATATATCTAAGTGGAGAAATGTATCCCCTTGTGATCAAACATTATTTTCAAATCAATAAATGAACAAATTAGTAAATGATACCAAGTGCTTCTACGAAAAAAACATCGGCAAATTCTTATGGAGTCATGTAATTAAAGTTAATTAAATTCTTTAATAACCCATATTTAAATACTTTCCATGAATCAAAGGACCACTTTAAAGTTAATTTGGCTTTGCTACACTGGAGTCTATGAGATGAGATGTCAGGCACGTAGTCTTTCAGAATCCTGTTATGCAGCCTGGCTGGGGTTTCAGTTTTCATTATGATTCATATCACTGCACCTTGTTTCTCATCAGCAACTATTGATTATACAATTACTTTCTGTCTGACCATTAGATACCAAGCAGGAGAAGCTACTCAGAAATTTGGTGGAAGCCCGGGGCGCCTCTCCTCACCTGGTTAATAAAACAGCAGTCGAACATGCAAATGACCTTCTGCTGCTGGTTCACTTTCCCAAAGAACAAGGTGAGAACCTCGACTTCATTCATTAACCGTTTTACTGGTGAAAATGATGGAAAGATTTTTTACAGGTCCTCTGTAGGCAGTGTTGTTAACGCTCTCTCTCTCTCACACACACACACACACACACACACACACACACACACACACACAAGCATTCCACAGTTCTGTGTCCCTCAGTGTTATAGTCTCCCAGAACCCTCAATTCCCCAGTCTCCCAGTCCCTGCTGTTCTCCAGATCCCCCCAGACCTCTAGGCCTGCCAGCCTTAAACAGCAGGAATCATAATTAACCATAAGAGGCCAGGCTCTGCCAGTCCCCCAGTGCTCTGTGTGTTCACTGCTCATCCCCATGTACCTGCTGCCTCTAGCTTTTATTATGATTATTATTTATTCATTATTATAAGTGTTAATACTGCTCTTCTTCTTCTTCTTCTTCTTCTTATTATTATTATTATTATTATTATTTCTAATACTATTATTATTATTATTATTATTATTATTATTATTATTTCTGGCAGAACTGTGATTCTGAAATGCTGTCGACTGCTGCACATCACATCAGTCCAGGTGTAGCTGTGTACTCAGTAGTTTGACACCTTCATTGTCTGTGTATTCAGTAGTTTGTGATACCTTCATTGTCTGTGTATTCAGTAGTTTGTGATACCTTCATTGTCTGTGTATTCAGTAGTTTGTGACAACTTCATTGTCACTGACTGGCTTTTGTCATTTAGTTGTTCTCGAGAAGTTTTGTCGTTCATTAATAAAACATTTTTGACCACCTGGCTACTCAGTGGCTGAATGTGTTATGCTCATCATTCCCCATACATGCAAGGTACTTGGTTGCTAAACCCTCAGTGGGGGTTCTGGCACATAAAAACACACTACATCCCCACAGCAGTATATAGTTAGTTGTAAAATGGCACCTGATGCATTCAACTAGTTATACATTCTACTAGTCAGGTTCATGTCTAAAATTGTAATCTTATACTGAGTTTAAATGTATGTGATAGACCTACTATATGTAATTTATTTAGGTACAAACCTACACTATGTAAATTTGAGGTATACACCTACACTATGTAAATTTGCGAGGTATACCTACTCTGTAGCTGCAATAGGCTACCTGCCTTTTCTCTGTAATGCTGGTGTGGGCTGCCCAGAAATTAACAGTTGTGCCATGTTTCAAGTGGCCTTTTTCATGAATTACCTGCTTTTAGAACTGATGTCTGTATATACATAAATACATACATTTATGTTGCATTCATAGATGTTTGCATGTGCTCTATGTTCATGTACATTTATAGCATATGCATGCAACATACAGGTGGTGCAATACTCCAGTCTATCAGTTTACATACACAAGCACACACACACACACACACACACACACACAGACAAACACACATGGACCCAAGGGAGGAGTCGAGGCTGGCCACCTTGACAGCACCCTCCACCGAAGGACACTGTGGACTGCACCCAGACCCTCACCGAAGGGTCTGAAGGACAGGACACCGCAGCAGGCCAGAGCAACTTCCAGAGCAGCCCTTCCCAAGAGGGGCTAGCCAAAATGGGCAACACAGGGAATGACACCAAGACAGTAACAGGGACACACACATGGACAATAATAGGCACAAATATAGGGGATCCACTGTGCTGTTTGGCCAGGATCCCGGCACCCGCTGGAGGGCACGGACCAGCAGTCCCTCGATAGCTCAGCTCCTGGGCCTCAGAACATCCCGGAATGGGGGAGGTCTGGATCTCTTGGCTGCATTTTTCCAACAAGGCTGGAGCCAGAGATTTGTGCCAGGTGGTGTGCTTGGGCTCCATAGCGGTGCGTGCTGGTGCAGACACACTTTTGCTCCCTCCTACACTTAAATCTCCGAGTCCGACCCCTTCAGAGGTGTGAGGGGGCTCCCCGGTGTCCATGGCACCCTGCTCTGAGCACTCAGACTCTAGGGAGACTCCATTTCTTCTGGGTCAGAGGGGTCTCAAAGGAGGCCTCAGGAAGGTCCCCTAGTCTGGAGCCCATGTGGTATGGCTTGTACAGCTCTGGTTACAGAATAATTGGCAGAGTGAATTCCCCCGGGTCTCCATCCTCCTTGGAGCTGTACTCGGGGGCCTGGACTGATACAGCAGGAGGTGCCATCCCTGGTCATCCTCGCTATACACACGGGGTCAGTCAGTGGATCCTCTCTTGAGAAAATTTACCCTGCATTGCACCAGTTGGTCTTCAGTCTCAGGATAAAAGCTCCACCAGCTTCCTCCCCTGTTTCTTCTATTTTTTTTTAAATATTTGGGATGTGTCCTGACAAAGGAATGGGTGGAGGGGAGAGGGGTGTTCCTAGGAGAGTCGCTTGGATCCGACAGGGATTCCCCCTTTGCAAACTAACATACATCCTCTCCGGCCAACATGACAGAGATCCCTGTGGAGGTAGGCCAGCCGGGCATCGCCTTCGTCTCTGGAGTCCCTCTGTATCTCTGGAGTCCTTCCCAGAATGCTTGTCAATCCTATCCCTCCAGTATTCGATCCCAGAGTCTAATAGCATTCACTGAATATGGAATCCTGGTCGGTCGGCATTTCTGTCATGATACATGCATGTGCGAGAAGCAAGGCAGGATGTTGAGGTGTTCACTTTTGCTTTGACAAACTTTTTTAAACGTAGAACAAAAACGCAGAACATTCACTGGGATGTGTAGGTTACAAACGCAGACAACGGACATGAGACAGACACACGCTTGAACACAAACATAAACTAGACACTGGTGCAAACACATAACACAGAAACACATGTGCACACATAAGCACATGGACCTGAGGGGTGCGGGGCCTTACCTGTCTGTGTTTTGTTCAAGACTTTATATAGGTTTTTTCATCCATTATTTATTTTCCCTATAGATCACTTATATATCTGTATATAGGCCCATGGCAGTACTTCTTGTTTCTTTTTACAAATCTATACAAAGGAACTAGTGTGCTATTTATAATCCATTTTTGCAACTCCATTTAAATTAAAGTAGATTCAGCTTTTTTTCTGTGAAGCACTTGTGACTGTGACTGTAGGCCATTGTTCCAACTTGTTCCTTATGTCCTTATTTGTTATTCTTTGTTACTGTATTTATCATTGTTAAACAGAACTTATACTCGGACCAGTATGATTCTTGTATTTTAGCAATGATCTAGTTCAAATGTTTATTGAACTCTATTCTACTTACTGGTTAGGATGCATTCTGAGAGTCAACGACAAAGCACTTTTTTTTGTAAGTCACTCTGAATAAGAGCATCTGCTAAATGTGCTAAATGTAATTGCTTTTATTTCCATATTTATGATTGATTATGCATTTTTACTGATGTATTCGTTGCAGAAACATGCAGATGTAATGCATATGTAGACTTTTTTGTTGTTTCTAGCAAAATCATTTTAATGTCCAAATTATATTTGAATTTGAATACTTCCTAAAAATGTCGTCTGCCACACAAAATGCACTTTAAAATTCTCTGTTTGAGAGAATAATATAATTTTTCGTGTGATTATTTATGATGTGGTTAAGTGTCCTTTATGAATGTAGTTTGCTACCACAACATAAATGTAATATAATAAAACATGTTTTTTTGTTAGAAGCTGACATAAGCTTTTAGTTTAATAAACTGAAAATGTTCTAAATAATCAAATATTATAGCTGGTATGGTTTTGTAATATATGATCAGGTTGCAAAGGAAAAAGCCGAGATACAGGCTACAAAACCTTAGATATGGTTAATTTGTATTTATATAATCTTGTTGTTCAACCAAAAAATGTGTTTATTGTGATTACAATTAGGTCTAGATGGATGTGTTCCACGTATAAGACATACTGCTGACTCTTGGATGCCATGGAAACGTTTAGTTAAGCAGCAGAATCTTTGAAACTTTGCAGCTGTTTGCACTTTTAGCAGTAAAGCTGCACATGAAAATGATGAAAATTATACAAGTAGAAATAAAACTACCAGAAATAGTATATAACTAATTTATTAAATATAAAATACTGCTCGCTAAAAGCATGTAGCTACCATGTCACATGCTAAAGCTCCGCTAACCCTGCCTGCTGAAGTGTGTATAATGGTAGAGTAATGACGTCATGGCAACGACCATGGACGGTCGTTGTGGCCTGCAGCAAAGGCCTACAGTGTTGTGTTTTTCCCATCAGGAGGTGGGGACAGGGGGTTATAAACCATCCATGTGATTCATTCACACACAATCAGTAATTATCAAATGCTGATCTTAACAAGCTAAAGGGAGACAAAAAAAAGTATTTGAAAATAATATATCTGTAAAATATAAACTCTGAGACCCAGGGCCATTCTCAGATACATGCAAAGGTCTATATGAAGACATGATTTTATTTTTGTTTATTTTAGTTTAGTTTTTGCATATAATACCAAAGAAGATATCTGAGACAGTTTAAGAACGGCATTGTGTGGCCAGTTTTGTCACAATACATGAATTATTTTTCCTCATTCCACTTCCAAAACAACCTGAGCTATATTAAAATTATTTGAATCAAATCGTTGTTCATTTGAACTAGCTGTGCTTTACAAATGAAAGTTCACAATTTAGACTCTGAATTATTTAAAACTCCCTGTGTGTGTCACTAATAATAAAAAAGGAGAGATGAGGAAACAGGAAGGAGACAAAGTAACCACAATGCACAAGGTGAGTAACTAAATGGAGGACAAAAAAAATAAACTGGGGACCTTGTGAGGAACACCACCATGTGCAGGAGCACATAGAAGAGGGGGTGTAGATGAACAGAGGAGGGGATGTAGATGAACACAAAGATAAATAGACAAGGGTATCAAAAGATCTCGTGTTTTTCAGCAGTTCTTCAACTTTGCATTCTATCTCAACATTAGGAATGATAGATGCACTTAAATAACTGTAACAGATTAGACTCAAGTCAGACACAGAAGTAGGATCCATAGACATTCCATATACTAGTACCAGCAGAAATGGCAAAAATCCACACTCATACAAGCCAGGGTGAAATACCAAACGAAGTAGAGACAGACAACAGATCCAAAGAGCAAATATCCAAAGTCCACAAAGTGAAGACAAAAGGGTCAAGACACAGGAGAGACAACAATACAGAAAATGGCTTGATATGCCCACTGAATGTGTTGGCAATACTTCACAAGGTGTTTGTGGTTAGAACTTCTTTTATAGCACAGTGCTAATGATCAGCAGGTGACTGAAATTGGAAATCTTGACGACCATTAATTAACGGCCAGCAAATTAACATGCTGGCTGTTATCTGTATTGTCTACACCTATAACTTTCTTTTGTGTTGTGCCGTGGTTCTGGAGAAATGTTAAATTCATTTCACTCGAATCCTATACACAGCTAAAATGACTAAAATCCTCTTGACTCAAAATTAATCAAAATTCAGGATTAACTCCACTCCTGACAGTATTTCCCTGTCCAACCTTGATGACCAATGTTGGGTACACCCCGAGGATTGAGGAGCTGAATGGTCAAGGTGATCTTCATGGATCTTCATGGGTTTTCTAGCAGATGTGCAGATGTGATGAACGTGCTTCTCAAGTATCATGGAATATATCAAAATATCATGTGCACATAAGCATCCAGCAATTGAGCATATCCCAAAATGTGTTGTTGATTGGCTGAAACATCAAAGGGGCATTAACCAGGCCATATGGCATCACCTGGTATTTGTAGTGTCCAGCAGTTGTGACAAATGCAGTTTTCCATTCATTTCCTTTGCGTATGCTAATCAAGATATAAATGCTTCTTAAATCCAATTTAGTAAAGAACCTGGCTTGTACTTGTTCAATAGTGGCTGGCACTAGTGGCTTTTCTTTGGTGGTGACCCGTATAGGAATGGCTAGACATGTGTTGAAACAGTTATTTCCCCATGACTGTTAATCCCCCGTATTGCATTAAAATGAGGGGTTCCAGCCAAGGGTATCCTGAAATCGGAGGATTTTCAGGGGATTTAATGACTAATAGCGAGATGGTTTTTGGGTGTAAAACTTCTACATGTAGATAGTGGATTGCATAACTCTTCTGGTACCCAATTGTTGCTCGATTATTCTTTTAATGGACAGGACAGTTTTTTTTTTAGCCCCCATGTGCCACATCCTCATCAATAACATTTCTGGCTTTTTATGAGTCGATTAAGGCTGAAATGCAAAAAGAGGAATTAGTCCATGTTTCACAGGAATGAATAAATGCCACTCTGAGTATTACTCCTGCTCTCTGGACAGGTGCTTTTGTAGTGTCCAGAGTTATACAATCATATTCCTTCTCTATGTCTTCTGTTCCGTGACAAATGGGCTCTTCCTAATTCCATAGAGTCTAACTCAGGGAATCGTAGTGCTTCCTCTGCATGCAATGCACCAACATTAGTGGCATGAATTAAGTTGCCTAGACGAATGGACATGTTTTCATTCCGTCTGCTCTGAGATGCAAACGTTCAAAACATCGTCGCATATTCAGCAACAGGTGTTGTCCCCTGAGATCATCGAAGGGCTGGACGGTCATGGTGATCTCGATGGAAATCGTTGATGAGGGAATGGTTTAGCATGTCCAAGGCTGCGACCCATGATCAGTCCTCAGGTCCATTACACAAGATACTAAAGTCCAGCACCCCTACACTGGGAATCCAGAAGGGCATCAACCAGATAAGATGGGCCTTTCTCTACTTCCAAAGGTGTTCATCCACCAATGATGATCCATCCACCAAAGACAGAGTTGGTTTTAGCAAGGACACATGAAATGTAGATAAGGTGTTTTATACACCTCTCGTGGCCAGCTATGTATATCACAGCTCCATTCCTTATTATAATCTATTTATTCTTTCCTTTATATAAGATGCAAATGTATATTTTATATGAGTGTATAAATATATGATATGATTAAACAACAAACAAGCAAGTATTTAGCAGTCACCAGCATTGAGTGTTGATTAACCACATAATGATATGGCTAATTTCAAAGAAACAAAGTTTGATGAATCGAAACGTTATAAAGTAAGATGGATGCCAGTGGCAAATATATTAGAAAGAAATATCAGAGATCCCAAAAAAAAGCCTCCCAAAGATCACTCACAATTCTCAACACTGCAGAGGCAAGATGTACAGCTGAGATCCAGGCTTGAAACCCATGTGTGTTCACATCCATCTTTTTGTCCCTTTAAATGCCATCTCACAATTTCTGCTATTGTATAAGTTCATTATATGATCAGTATTATTACTACTAATAATAACAACGGTACAACTAAAGCCAGCATGGTTCTGCTAGGCCACTACCCACTGTATGGCACTTTTCACTCAGCAATATGAAATGTGAGATGTCTGAAAGGGAGTGTAGTTGTAAGAATTGTAGATTTGATCGGTCCTCTGTCCTGCTTTCTAGACATCTGTTATCATTCCTCTTGCACAATATATTTACAGTCCTAAGCACCAACACATTATTCCACTGGGTGCCTTACAAAATATACAATAGAAAAGTGAAAAACACAAAAGGACATGTCCCTTGCACTCCTTTATGTGCATTTTCAACAAAAGCATTTCATATTAAAAGACCCTAGCATTAGCCTTAAAAGAGACATTTTAAAATATTTAATATTAAAAGACCCTATCATTAGCCTTGAAAGTAACATCTTAAAAGATCCTAGCATTAGCCTTAAAAGAAAGATTTTTGTAAGATGGGTTACAACCCCACCTCCAAAAAAAAAAAAAAAAAAAAAATCTTGTCTGCAGTGTTCAAGGTGCTGTGGTAATGCATGATGGGAAATGCAGCTTCTCTCTTTTAGCAAAAGGTACATGCAAGCTGCTCTTTATATATCTGAGCTTATGGATACAGCTGGCACTCTTGCGAGTCTTGACCAACAAACTCAGACAGTGAGCATACTGGACTCACGACCTTAACCTTCAGCAAAGTCCACACTACAGAGATGTGATCTAGGTCATAAATATATCAAGTTCTGACACAAAGTAATAAATCACACTGCAGAATATGCGTTGGTCCGGTACACCTCCTAATTACTTTAATGCTTTCATGCTTTCGTTGGCCCTTTGTGTGTACCATAATGTTCCATTTGTTCAATTCTTCAAACCCTTCTTTTGAAAATTAAACAAAACTATGTGGGCCTTCTTTTATTTCATTGATTTACCGTCACGTTATTACTTTTTCACAGACAGCTTTCACTGAAGTCAGAACTTGATATTTAGTCATTTCTCTAACTTTTTAAGATTAATTAAATACATATTTTTCATTTGTTTTGCTTATTATGTATATGTTCTTATTATTTTTGACTGAAAATCTAAATCACAGCTAATTGTTGTTTGTTTGTTTGTTTGTTTGTTTGTTTGCTTGTTGTTGTTGTTTTTGGTAACCTCATAAATTACATTTACATGTTTGTAAGGAGTGTTGTAGCTGGTGCCCCCCAATAGGAACGTGGAGCCCTAAAGGGCAATCAGCAGTTTGTGGTTCCTCTGAAGAATGATCTTCTGTAGGCTACATAGAAGGTAGATTTAGGACACAGCAAAAGCATTAATAGGACCTGCAGTGTCACAAACACGTCTGCAGTGATTTGGCAGTGTGTCTTTAGAAAACACAAGACAGAGTTATGCTAGTGTCTAGTCTACTATGCTGCCACAACTAGACAATCAGACTCAAGATAGTCAAAAAAAAATGTAGCTTCCTTGATGGTTTGAATGTCAACGATGTACGTGATTGTGTATATTAATGTTCTTTTGTAGTTTATCCCATGTATAAAATGTGTAATTGAGTCTCCCTCTCTATATAACTGTTTCTCTTCCTATGTAACCAATGGCTTTTATAATATAGCTAGATCAAACACACAAAAATGAAATACGTTTTAATAATCCTTTAACAAAGTATTATTAATGGTGTTATTAATGTGTTATTAATACTTTGATAAATGCAGCATCAACACAAACCTTGTGTTAGCATTCATAGATACTAAAGCTGAACGTCGCAATTCAGTAATAGGATAGTTATAGATTAGCAGCTAAGTATAAGAGACAAACATATGGCAATTATAATTGTAGCAAACTGCTCTGAGATTAGGAGATAACGAGTCACTGCTGATTGGGTAGTTCTGGGTGCATGAATTTAAACAACTACACTGGCTGCACTCTGCCATATTTTGTAGAATACCAGAATTATTCAGATAATGCCTTGGAAACTATGGCTAAAACCCTAACCTATTACTTTTTGCCCAATAATTAAAATGGAAGGATGCATATGGAAATATAACTACATAACTTACTACAGACCAGAAGAGCATTTTAATCTGCAGTATCTGTGATTAGCATCAGCACAGATGTTGCTCTAAAAATAAATTGTCATAGTTCAGTCTTGAAGATTTCCTAATACCACGGCTGAGCACAATATCCAGTGTAGTTTAATAGGGTACCCATTTAGCCCATTTGAAAGAAAAGTAAACATCTAATAGTCTTGTATGCCAACTTAGCTTGAATTTTCGATTTTAAAGAATAAATCATAACACAGAATGTCCAATCCATCTTCATTTTGCTCCGTCAAAAGTTAAACACATCTCATCCTTCAGAGTAAGGAATGAGCTCAGTGTATTGGCGATCAATAGTTAAAGCACTGAATGTTTGCGTAGTCAAGGCTGAAGGCAGAAACAGTCTGGCTTCAACCCCTCGGGTCCTCTGGGGCGCAACCAAGTGCTCTGAGCACTAGTGGCACAGCGACTAGCCTGCACATGTACCCTCCAGTGTGACAGTCTGTCACTACCATCTCCTTTAGGGGGTGACAGTCTGTCACTCTGCTCTCTCTTTAGTAGAGCACACCCCTGCATTTCAAACATTCTCTCCATCCAGAATCACACCCATGCCCTCACCACAGTAAGCTTCACACCATCCTCACAGCAAGTTGTTCCTTTGGCTGTGGACACACTACCGAATGCTCAACATCCCACTTCTGACGACATTCATAGCAAAGGAAGATGGCACTAACTACACCTCCCTTCAAACATAGGTCTTCCACTTCACTTCTCCACCTTGATGGCAGTGTCATTAGTTTGAATGTTGGATCACTGATGTTGGGCACATATCCAGTGCACACACACCAGATCAGTATTTCACTACATGCATAGTAACTTAAAGAGCTCGTCATGATATCTATCTCATCATTATCTAGTGAAGCATTTTCTGCATTGGCTATTTTTTTTCACATAATCATCATCAAATGAATTAAGCACATTTGACTCTGACATACACATGTTTAATTTCTTTTTGTGATTCCATTTCTCTGTACATGTGTTTTCAGGCTGTTATATTCTGTGCATTTGTCTTGATGTTCGTTTGCTTTTCCTTTAATCTCCATCACAGCTGATATATCTTTCCCCACTCTGGACATTACAAAGCTTGGGAAGGAAATTTATGGAAACACTTATGACCAAAGTGAGAAATGGCGGCAAAGCTAAATTATTCATGTCGGTGTTGTATTGTTTCCGAGATTCAAGACCACAGCACATCTACTCTAACATTTCTCATGCCAGTTGGAAGATGAGACTCTGCTATTGGCAGTTGAAACTTTAAGGCTTGGCATCGCTCGTGTGTCTTGTCAATTGATGCACTAAGAAAATAGCACTTTAATTTGTGTATGTCAAGCAAATAAAGTCTTGTAAATGGACATCCTACCTTAAAGAGCAAGCTGGTACTCACCCTCTGCTAAACTTCCATCCTTGAGATTGGACCATTCAGGTAATGATGCAGAGCACAGATGGCAGAAAGACAAGACAGCCATGGGGGGTTAAAAGACTTCATGTTTCCAAAAGCCACCAAAGGAAAACAACCATGTGCTCCAACAACCATGTGCTCCAATTTCGTTTTTGTTGCAAGAGTGAATCAGGTCCTTAAATACGTCCTGGTGGAGACAGCTGGATAGTCCCAGGGATAAAGTGTGAAGAGTGGGCTTGATGGAGAATGTCCTGCAAGAATTTATCTTCCATGTCTCCTTTTTAAATACTTTTTTGTTGTTGTTTTATTTTTGACATACTATTCCATCATTTAGTTCTCCTTGATATCTGATGATCCAGAGATGTCTGGGGGAGGGTAGAAAAGGAAGAAAGCAAATGAAAAAATTATATACAAATATTAACTAAAAAAGTGAACAGAAAATGATTATATCCATCACACCCTAACCCTACATCCATCACACCCTAACACTAAATTCAGGAAACCCTTACCCTACATCCATTACACCCTAATCCTACATCCATCACACCCTAACCCTCACTCTACATCTATCACACCCTCACCCTACATCCATAACACCTTGTCCCTACATCCATCACACCCTAACCCTACATCCATCACACCCTAACCCTACATCCATCACACCCTAACCCTACATCAATCACAGCCTTAATCCTACATCCATCAGACTCTAACCCTAACCCTACATCAATCCCAACCTAACCCTACATCCATCACACCCTAACCCTACATCCATCACAGCCTTAATCCTACATCCATCAGACTCTAACCCTA
>JAOYMR010000012.1:16488371-16499788 GCA_025802075.1 Tenebrosternarchus preto | reverse complement strand
AACTCCTCAATAACACACCTCACTTAGCTCCTCCTCAATAACACACCTCACTGAACTCCTCAATAACACACCTCACTTAGCTCCTCCTCAATAACACACCTCACTGAACTCCTCAATAACACACCTCACTGAACACCTCCTCAATAACACACCTCACCTCCAGTCCTGGGAAGCACTAACATATAAACAGGAAATGTCCAAAAACATCATACAGATCAAGAATGTGTAACCCTAGCTAGTGACCGATCATTACAACCTTAACAGACACAAAAATATGCAAATCAAAATGCGGAATCAAAGTGTAAGTCCCTTTTTTAATGTGGTCTTAACCTAAAATGACTGAGCACTTCAGGACATCTGCTTATAATCCAAAACATAAAGCACAGTCTTAATCTGTGTGAAAGCTGACACATTGCCACCTAAGTAATTAGGCTGCTGAGTTCTTAATAAAACACCATGCTCTGAAGCTAGTAAAGTCCCTGTCTGCCATTTTCATAACATTGATTCGCTTAGCAAGTACTTTTGTTTTGCTCGATTGGCTCCTTTTTTAAAAACAACCTGTTTTCAGCTGACATTAAAATCACTACCAGAGCTCAGCTGTCGTCTTTTATCTGTAGGACTAAAGCTCGTCACTTTAATTAATCTGCAGTCACACTCGTGATGGGGGAGGGGGGAACAGGTTGGCTTCACATAATTAAAAATTGATCTGGGACATTACAGAAATGATAAAAACCCAAGACTGACAAAGAGGAGGAAGAGGAGTCCGAAATGCAAACAAGTCATTTGGATGGGCTCATCTTTACAGATCTGTAATGCTCTGTAAAGATGATCAGTGGCAGTTTGTAAAAAAGTTGTAAAGAAATGTTGTATGAAGTAAATTTGAACATTTATGTACTTTTCTGGATAAGTTTTCCTCACAACCTTTCACAGGAACATTTATTAGCTAGCTATTCTTATTTTATTATTCTTTTGTTAAAGCATGAAATCCAATTAGGTTCCTGGTAAGGACACTGACCCATCATCAAGTAGGAAATAGTACAAAGTGATTAGCAAGTGATTAGCAATCTCTAATTACGCAAATTGCATGCAGCCAGTAGGATCTACTGGTATTAGCAAGATGGGATTTGGTTGAGTGATTATCTGGATAATGTGTTCTCTAATCTACTTCAATAACTAACTGTAGTCAAACAGAACAGCAGCAAGGCCTCTGTCAGATACGCGAGTCCTAACCACAACAGTGCGTTGGTTTAGTGAGGAGCACTAACAGTGGGATATGAAGGACTGTTTATAGCTGCAGTCCACACACACCGCTCACAGGAGTCGTCTTCATCAGCTCCTTGATAAATCATGACGGATCAGCCGCTAGTTTTGCTTGGGCCTCCCAGTTCACACATTAGCCAACTGATAATCAGGCCTGATTGGCTCTGTCTCTCACTTTCAAGCCTGCTGAAGAAAACATGCATTCAGCTCAGCCTGACTAAGCATCACTCGTCAGTTTGCAGGTCGTCGCCTGCATGTCTCTCTACTGCAAAGAGGATGTTCCCGCAAACCTACCTTAAGCAGTTTTAATGAAATGCTTAACCTGTATACCCGTTAGAGTGTGAGATGGAATATGGATTTTGACATGAAGAATCACATTAAGGAGATTGTCTTTCCTTAATTGCGTCCAAGAATAAACAGCTGTCTTGCTACTGGGATTCGTGTTAGGAAGATGAAATGAGCTTATATAACTATAGGAATTGTAAGCAACAGTATTCCCTGGTTATACTTCAGCAAGACGTCATATCATATAACACGCTAAATGCCACAGAAACCCTACTGACAGACTTAGATCTAATCAGTGTAACTCAATGATTTATGTTTCCATATTAGTAGGGTTGGGTTTCAACCCCAAACAAGCAGTCAGTGATGTAGATCTCCTGGTAAAGTCCTGCAGATGTCGATCTCTGTGGTTTTCTCGTGTCACACTCGCAACTCCTGCTAGCCATTTTACCGCTCCAACTCTGAGTGTAAGCAGCATAAAATTCGGAAAACAAAAGTAGAATAAAATTGTATTCAGACTGAAATCAAATTGTTTTTATTTAAATGCCTTGGAACGTCCTTCCAGATTGTCTGAGGGTTCCACAGACTCTGGTTTTTAAAAGACACTTTTATTCAGAAAAAACTTCTGCTAGTATTCTTTCATTCCATTTAGAAAAAAAACCAATTGATGTATTTATTTGTTTAGCTGTTCAGTGTTATGTGCAAATGAAGCTTTTTATAGCACTCCAGTCATGCATATTTTTGTGAATATGGAGCTTTGGACAATGAAAATACAAATACCAGAGAAACAGTGCTCAGTGATTATTACAGAAGTCACCAGTCTCTGTTATAATATGATTGTTAGTCATTTGGGACTTATTTTGTTATGGGCATAGGACTTCTGAAACTGTTACAGCTTGTAGGCTCAATGACAACCTCTTAAATAAATGTCCTTTTTGATGGTAACCAACACAGCATGCTACTGTACACAAGGGGGCAAGAGACAAGTATGTTGTACAAACCATCTGTCCCCCATTTAAGTAATGAGTATACCAGCTATTTCGTCCAGAGGGCAATTTACACTGGCAGATTTTGAGGCTTACTCCAGAGAACCCGCTAAAGCAATTCCACATTAATGTCGTGTTGCTGTTGTAGCAGAAACATACTTTATTTACACTTGGTTAAAAAAATATCTTAGAGTTAGTCCATGTGCTGTCATGCACTCACCACAATTCCTCATTAGTGCTGCTGTTGACTGCATGTTTACATTTAACTGAGCAGGTCACCTCCGCATGCTAGCTGTCTGTAAATGTACACGTCATAAAACACACCTAACAGTGGGCCTAATAAAGTAAGCACAGGTACTGTAGATATTTCAAGTCGAGAGGTTTGTCGATAGCAGGCCTCCCCAGCATCTAAGACCACAACAGACAGGTGCTGGGGGGACTTGTAGCTAAGTCTGCCACGTCCTTGCTTGGGCAATTTGGTTTTAGAAGCTATATGCTAATGCTTAGCTAGTCAGTGTCTGTGGATGAAGAGAACACAAGCTAGTTGGAGTAATGTGTTATAAAGGTGGAAATGACTGAGGTGTTCGGTGACTCAGGTACGTCGAGGACTGGGACAGGCTGGTGGCTGTGTCATCTAGAGTGGTAGAGTCACAGGGGACTGGCGACTGGTGCTGGTGGGGTTGAGCATGGTCTTAGATGCTGGGGAGGCCAGAATAGATTTTACAGGTAAGGAATCGGCTGGGTGGATGGTGGGAGTGCAGTGGATATATATAAGATTTTCTTTCTGTGTGCTATTGATGCGTGTGATGTTGTGGTTTTTTGGCAGAGGTGAGAGGTGTGAGTCCTTTGTGAAGCTCTAACAGTTTGGCACAAGATATTTAACATCTCTTGTGTATAATTGCAACTTAAAAAATGCTGGCTGGTGTCTGTATTTCCTAGACAGCGACTACAAACTAGTTTTAATGTGTTGCATGCAATATAACTCTCTGATTCCTGTTTGCTTTGGCATTAGAAAAGTAGTGTTATAACACTGGCTCTGTATGGACACATACAGTACATTGTTATAATACATAATCAAAAAGCAAGTCCCTACCAGTCTATACACATGACTGAGCCTGATCTGTTTGTGGCAGTACTGCCTACTGATTTCTCAAATCTGTATGAGAACATCGACAGGAGGAGTCAATAACTGAGCCAAAATGACTGTTTAATCCAATGTGACCTCGATCCATTGTGTTAAAAAGGCCTTTTCCCTGAACGTTACTCAGAAAACAGTATATTTTACCGTGTATTTCCTGGAGCATCTTGCTGAAATATCCACTTGAAAATTAGGAAGAAAATGTTTTAGTAATCTGGTACAAGCCTATGAGAGGAATCAGTGTGGAGAACAGACAGCTGGCTAAACAGGCAGAGTGTATCTCTGCACACTAATGTGAAAAGCAGCCAGTTTAGCACAGCTGGAACTTCTGGTTTAGTAGTCCTAGTTTCACTGATTCATACTTAATCATATTTACTTCACTTGTCTTACACAGGAACCTGGTGATGTGTTGAGTACTATTTGCACAGCGCACACCCTCCATCCCCCACCCCCAAGATTTTGTCTGCAAATTACAGCTTGAGGCATTTGTTGTTTATAAAGCTCTAGCATAATAAAAAAAAACACACCCTCCTCTAAATAAAGGCAGAGGCAGAATGTATGAGTGTCTTAAACCTTATATGGCATCTGTCATCTGATTTATAGAAACAAAACTGACCCACTTTTGAATTGCTTTGAATAGCTTACACTAAAGACTGTTATTAACGCTTGTTTTAGAACATGCATGAGCCCAACACCCAAATCAATTAAACAAATTAGATGATGACCAAGGAGATAATTGAGTGGAGTGCATAGTTTCTACACACAGGCCAACAAAAGAGCCTCAATTGTGACCTCCTTGTCTTAGGTCGACTTGTATCTTCAAGATAAACAGTGGTGCCAGCTGGACTGATCATGCTGGTGCAGGAAGCAGATAACAGCTCTATTATTTCTCACTTCATTCACCCCATAAGCCCATGGGAGAGGAGGTGATATTTCTTATCATGACAAATCCAAACCAACTTAAGGTTACGTCTTCTGCTGAAATCTGAGCTGACGCATAAAGTGGCCAAAGAGCTTCTAACTGATTTACTTCTAGCTGATTTACTTCTAGCTGATTTTTATGATAATGATTTACAAGTAAATATGAATTGCAACAACAGTCCAACCTGGTCAATGTTTTTCGGTATGTTTACTTTAAGAGACAGGAGTTGCTAAACTTAATATTCATTGGTGTCATGTCCAAAGAAAATGAAGGGAAGTCACTCTTTTTAAGAAACTGCCTGATGATTTATTAACCATTTCCTTACCTGTAAACCAAGGTGTCATCTGATGAGCTGTTGTACTGGATCTGGTACATCCTGATCCCAGGGAAATGTTGTTGTGAAGGCCACCTTATGAGAGCCGAGTTTGCAGTAAGCTCAGCAAGTACTGCTTTCTTTTCCTGAGCCTTTGTGTCATTGCTGGAGGGTGAGGTGGACTTTGCAGATGTCAGAATATCTGATGGTCCTGGATCAAGCTCCCGGACTCGGTTTGTGCTGTTGGCCAGGTAAGGAAGTGGGCTGACCACTAGTTCCACAGTGCCTGTAGATTCACCAGCAGCATTAGAGGCAATGCAGGTGAAGACACCTGTGTCCTTCAATGAGGTGATGTTGATCTCTAGGCTGCCATTGCTGAAGGCAAGAGTGCGGGAAGTGTTGGAGATTAGGCGACCTTCGGGAGAGATCCAATGGACGTCTGGGTCTGGGTCACCATTAGCTTTGCATTTCAGGCTGGCAGGCTGACCCTCCATAGCAAAGGTTTTTGGAGATCTTCTTGTAATCACAGGAGGCTCACAGAGAAACTCTTCCTCTGGGATTGTCCAGAAGTATTTAGCAGTAAGTTCAGGAGGTGAGGCACAAGTCTCCAGGTCATCCTCTCTGGTAAGCCTCCTCAACCAGAGCAGTTCACAGTTGCAATGGAGTGGGTTCCCTCCAAAGCTCAGAACAAGTGAGGATAAAGGAGAGCCCTTAGATTTAGCATAAACTGGTATCCTAAGAAATAAAGGATCAGGGGGGATTTTTTTCAGTTTATTGGATGTCATATCAAGTCGAGCTAGTTTGTGCAAGTTGGAAAAGACTCCTAAGGGGACATGTTCTATAAGATTGTGATCCATATTGAGAGTGTTCACATTGGTAAGTCTCCCGATGGTGTCCCAGGGAATATTCACCAGGTTATTGTAAGACAGGTCCAGGTCTTCCAGGGTTCCCAGGAAATCGTCAAAAGCATGTGGGGAGATGATATGAAGCTGGTTGTTGGCTAAAATAAGGTGCCTGAGGTTGGTGAGACCGCGGAAGTGGTCATCTGTAACCACGCTGAGGCGGTTGCTGTCCAGATGCAGCGCCCGCAGACGTTTGAGGTCTGCGAAGGTGTAAGGCATGATCTGGCTGATGGTGTTACGTGACAGCGTCAGGTGCAAGAGGCTGGTCATGTTGGCAAAGTCCCTCCTCCTCACTGCCGTGATGAAGTTCTCAGTGAGACGAAGCTCTACTGTTCGGCGGTCAATAACTGTGGGCACGAAGAGCAGGCCGGTCTTGGCACAGAGAATAGCGAGCGAAGGTGACAAGTTTTGGCACATGCAGCGTTTGGGGCAGAGCTGTCCTGAGGCAGAGACCGCCAACAGCAGCAAAGAGAAGACCAGCCACTCCATCCCTCAGGATTCTGGGTAACTGCAACATAACCACACAAGCTATTGTGAGAAAAAAACAACAAAGACATCAATGCCTAATAAACTCTCTAGGTGTCTTAAAGTCCTCTATTATTATTATTACTATTATTACCATTGGTAGTAGTAATAGTAATAGCACTAGTAGTAAAAGCAATAGTAGTATTAGTAATAGTAGCAGTAGTAGTAGTAACAGTAGTAGTAACAATAGTAGTAGTAGCTGATTTGCAACTTGTAGTAGCAGTAACAGTAGCAGTAGTAATAGTAACAGTAGTAGTAGCAGTAGTAGTAACAGTAGTAGTAGTAGCTGATTTACAACTTGTAGTAGCAGTAACAGTAGCAGTAGTAATAGTAACAGTAGTAGTAGAAGTAGTAGTAACAGTAGTAGTAGTAGCTGATGTAAAACTAGCAGTAGCAGTAACAGTAGCATTAGTAGTTGATGTAGTAGTAGTAGTAGTAGCAGTAGGGTTTCTAAACACTTCAGAAAAACTGCTTTATCAGGATATATTTCTATCTATCCATCCATACATCAGGGGACCTCTGCCCACAATGTCCAAAATGCTTCCCTTTATCCTGTTCAGCATGGTTTTCTCAGCATAATGATGTAACTTTTATCATAACCATGCTGAGAGCTGCAGGTCCAGTCAGCTGGGAAGACTTTAATGACAGAGGGAATTGATGATTGGTTCTACACAAATGGGGCTAACAAGTTGCTAACAGGCATTTGAATATGCCCTGTGGTGTTTTGCATACATGAAAAGAACCATTAAAAACAGTCTAAACAGTAGAAGAGTAGAGGTTATTATTAGATTCTCTGATGGGGAACTACAACAATTGAATTAATGATATTTCTTGAGCTCATCTTGAACGGACCCTGTTAAAAGGACTTCACTGGATTCACCTGACAAATGCCTAACTTCTAAATGTCTCTCCATACACTGACGGCAGTTCCGTTGTAGTTAGATTAGTACTCTATTTTAACTTGGTAAACACATTTTTTTTCTGTTTGTAGCTTTGTACGAAATGTTTAAACCATGATTTTGCTGTTTCTGAAGTGAAACATCATCCTTGACCTTTGGTTCCAAGGTGCAGTTGTAAGGTCTGATGTCACTGATATTTCCTTCACAGCTTCAGACGCAGCTTCTCTCCTCTGTATGAGCTGTAGCAGAACATTTACTGAAAGGTACTGTAATATATATACCAATAACAAATGATGTGCACACTGCTCCTGAAACACCTTTTAGATTCATGTCAAAAAAGTAAAACATAAAAGAAATGGTGGGAGTCCTAGCCCTAACCCATCTTTTCACATGCACACCGTCACACTAACTGACCTTACTGTCACGGCAAAGCAAACACATTCTGAACAACTTAGAAGACAACAATGCCTCAGCATTAACTTGGACTTAAAAGACCAACGTTTTCACATGAATTAAGGTGCCGTGCCAAGCAAAGAGAATACCAACCCCTGAATCAGGGTTGGCAAGCACTTTGAATTACAGTGGTTTAAAAATGCTCCCATACTTTTAATGTGTATCTAAAACACTCCAGTATCTAAAACACTCCTGCTCAACAGAATTCATGAACACCATTTTTGCATCTCAAGTGCTTGGGTTTACAGCTTAACGTGGGTCGGTCTACATGGGATTGGTCATAGACTGTTTGATACGCCTTTTGTTTGTCCAGAGGGGAATTTAATAGAGTGGAATACTGATGTCTTTCCTCCTCATAAATTCCCATAAAAGACTTTGCAAATCTGCATATAAGCATATACAAAGTGTGGAATGCTTTAAAGAATATTATGTCAAACAGGAAGGAATCTGGTAGTAAATGTGTATCCTGTGACAAAACGAAACATGTCATTGCAATTAACCACGATGTTCCAACTGCAGTATAGAAAGCCTGCTGCACCCATACACCAAAGCCATGAAGGATTTAAGCCACGCGAAGCTCTAAAGTGTAATTTGTGAGTCACATCCATTTATAAGCTTAAGCGAGGTTTCTGGGGTATTGTGCTCCCTTATCGTTTTGCCATCTCTTTTACCACCACATATGCAAAAGGAATAAACTGTATGTTCTTATAGTTCAGTGAACAGGAGCACCGGGTCATCGCACAAACCTTTTTTTGCCCTTGAAACTGTCACTGAAAGAGATCTCTGATGTAATCTTCAAAGGGAAGGTCTGTATCCAAGAGCCAAGGCCAAATCAAAAAGACCTTTTATGTTATGGAAGTACCCTTACGACCTGTTCTGGCCCAATTACATGTCACTGAAATACCGTAAAGCAATGAATAAACAAATGAAAGTACATTTATGCATCATTAAAAAATGAACAAAACATGAGGGGAAAAAAAAAAATTTCCATTCAGACTGAAAACGTTTGAAAAGACTCTGCATGCCATAGTAGCTTCATAAACAATGAGCACATTTTTCTCTCCCCAGCCATCACAAAGGACCATTGTACCTGCTGCTCACAATTCCCAAGATACAGTTGCGCATCCCACAACTTTCATGTTAAAAAAAAATAAAATATAAAAGCATTTGATAAATCATGAAGATGATACAGAAAATAATATGCTGATGAGAAATGCAAGTCAAATGCTGGATGTGACAGGGGAACTGCATGAGTTAGAACGGCACTCCGCTGTCCCAAGTGAGTGAAAGGGAGCCTGTGGTTCACACAGGTTATTTACCAAACGAACTCTTATGAGTCGTATGGCTATGCTCAAAGAAAATTCCCTGACCCTGGAGTTCTGACCAGGCACAATGGAGATAGATTACCAACTGCAGGCCCAAGGCCCCAGGGAAAACTATGTCAGATTGATCTGAGGTTCCTCTCCTGCCAGGCAGCAGAGTAATAAACTAAAGGGCAACCTTGAACTTTTCGTGACAGACTGTCTGATTCGAATGATGATGAATTTTATATCAGCTATGGCCACTCTGCTTGGTAGATTGTACCACGTGATTTCTAAGACTTAAATTATGACTATATTAATTGATTTTGTGTGGTAGATTATGTGGGCTTGTGCATTGAAATCTTCTGTACGTCAATGTTATAGAGTGGAAGGCTCTTTCATCACCAAGATGATGTATAGCTGTGTGAGAGACATTTGGCGTCAATTGGGTAGCTGCTGTCATATTTGTCTGTCAATCACTGTACAATCCAATTATAGAGCAAAGGTCGCGGTATCCCTTAGCTAAAATCCTACGTAAGGACTAATTTGACAGAACCCCAGTGGAACCTATTTAAAGATACAGTGCTTGAGTCAGTCTGAGTCAAACTGGCTAGGAAAAAAGCCAGAGGAGAAGGAGACATGTGCTTATTAGAAGAAAAACCTTCAGCCTCCAGCAGGCATCCATCTTGGGTGCAATTATTCTTATTAGCTCATGTTGCTATGACAATACAAAAAGGGGACTAAATTATTCATGTCACATTATGTGGTGCTTTATAATAACGGTTGCCCTGTGTGGTTGTGATATCTAAATGTTGAGAGCTTGGGAAGATATAAAAGATCTACATGAAGATATTATGACAATTAATGGTACATGAAGTAACACCTCCCTGTGTTTTTGGACACAACCAGAATCTTCAAGCCCAAGTGTGAACTGAAGCCCTGCCAGTAGAAACCCTCTACTGTTCTACACTCACTTTCACCAGGACACACAGTCAGTGCAATTCATTTGTGCAAATATACTGGACTTTATAGAGTAGCTTCACAAGAGTCAGATGAAGGCATTCCTTGATTTAGCAAATTGTATTACTGTGATAAACTAGATTTGAAATGTTGCTACAGAAGGGAACCTTATTGCAAAAGAAACATTTCTGCAAAAGAAAAGAAACACATTTCTAAGCAGAAGGTTGTGCTAAGGTGAGCATTGTTACGCCATATGGCCCAAACCCTAATCCTAACTCTAACTCTATCTCCAACAACTTCTGTATTATAAGCAGGATTTGCTTGGAAATCAGCAATAATAAAATATTTTTATGCTAATTGTAAATGATGAAATGTATTACAAAGGTTAACTTGCTTTATATACAGAGTATACAATCTATAATATACCCAGTTCTGCTAACTCAGGATTCAGTAATGATGCGGCTCATTACTGAATCATGACGCACAATCACTAAACTAACAAGACCAGCTCCCACCAAACTACTTGAGCAACTCTTTTGAAATGGCATGAACAGTGTGATTTTGGTCTGTACTTAGATTTATCTCAACTACTTCTTAGTAGTTTTTAAATTATTTTTATCCTTTGTATATTTGGCCAATTATTCCCTGTTAACTTCCTTATAAAATGCTCCTATACTGCAGAATTGCCATATAACTCCATATACCCTGCCACATTTGATTGGTATTTGCATTATTAAATGCATGGTTAATATACTCATTTGCATATATTGTAATGTGAACAATTGTGAATTTTATTGTGAGTGTGGATAATTTCATTGTGAGCGTGGACAATTCTCACTTAATTGGAAATGACAACAGAGGTCTAATTTCATTAATTTGCATCAAAATAAAAGCATTAAATTGATTATATAAATGAAAGAATGCCATCTGATGTTAATAGGACTAATGACTATTATTAACTGTTAATCTGCAAAACATTTTAATGTTCTTTATTGACCTTCTTATATGAGACAAATCTAGACAAATCTGGGCAAGTCACACATAATAAAATCTTTCCCCAGTGCACACAAATTACTGCATCTCCACAACTACACTCCTCTACACAACTACACAGCCACAGCTCTCCACAACTACAGTCCTCTACAGAACTACAGCCACAGCTCTCCACAACTACACTCCTCTACAGAACTACAGCTACACCTCTCCACAACTACACTCCTCTACACAACTACTCAGCTACACCTCTCCACAACTACACATCACAAGAACTATCCAACTCTCATCTATATCTACAGATGGAGGCTTCTGACATCTACACTTACAGGCATCATACATCAAATGATTTTTTTTTTACAATCACTTACAAAAGACAAAAGAATGAATGAAATGTTGAGTAATGGCAGGCCGGGGGGGGGGGGGGGGGGGGGGGGGGGGGGGGGGGGGGGGGGGGGGGGGGGGGGGGGGGGGGGGGGGGGG
>JAOYMR010000012.1:16436363-16472665 GCA_025802075.1 Tenebrosternarchus preto | reverse complement strand
AGAGAGAGAGAAAGAGAGAGAGAGAGAGAGAGAGAGAGAGAGAGAGAGAGAGAGAGAGAGAGAGAGCCAATAGGCGTATCTTTTTACCTAGTCCCCAGTCTTTAAACAAGTACCCAGTTTTCTTAATTAGATGAAAAAAGCTTTGAGTTAACAAGAGATGTTCCTGCCAGAGGCGTTTACTTCTCTTTCTTAAAGTCTTGTGGCCAATAGGTTTTTGTTAACAACTTTTAATTCAATACTGTGTTCAAATAGAACTTCTGTCTTTTAGATTTTACTGTAAAGCATTTTTATTGACTTTTTTCTGTATTTTATTCTACAGTCATTTTCACCTTCTGTATTTTGGATTAAATATTTTGTATTTTATACACCCTTTTATAACATTTTTAAAAGGGGCTAGATAACAAAATGTTGTTGTTGAAGTAATAATGCTTCACAGTGTGCTGTGTACTGCAGGAATACACTGTTGTGTACTGCAAGAATATATTGTGTTATGTACTGCAGGAATGCACTGTGCTGTGTACTGCAGGAATACACTGTGCTGTGTACTGCAGAAATACACTGTGCTGTGTACTGCAGGAATACACTGTGCTGTGTACTGCAGGAATACACTGTGCTGTGTACTGCAGGAATACACTGTGCTGTGTACTGCAAGTTCCTACAGGCTCAGGATGCTTTAATAGCATGAATTGGAGCATGTGTGAATCAATTTGACAGAAAAAAATAAGACAAAATATAACCCTTGGCAAAAAGAACAACCATAGAGTTGTTTAAACAGATTTCCTTTAATGTTAAGAGACATATACATTATATCAAGTGATTAGTATAAGGGATTAGTATCCAGCTTTAATTATTACAGTATGTACACACACACACACACACACACGCAAGTGTGCGCGCTAAGTAATTAGAGGCAACTATGGCCGAAAGATTTGAATAAAATGGTCAGTCTGAACTAATTCATGATATGTGTTCTCTTTAAAATTTTGATCAATTTTATTCTACCTCAAGCCTAAGAAATTAGCCTAAGAAACACAGTGGTTTCCTTAAGATCCACTTCAAATGAGAAAATTATAATCTGTGTAGTGAACTCCAAAATAAAACCCCACATTCACGCCAGTAAACACACGGAGAAATACATACTTTCCAAAATTGTGAAATGAATATTTATGAATTTCCTTTTCAAAGTAACAGTGAGAGCCACTTGCAAATCAGCCTGTTTTTTCCCTGTAACAGCACCACCCTGTAACAGCACTGTGCTAGTAATGCAAAGTGCGTAACCGTCATCGCTGCCTATTGAGCTCACAAGTCACAAAGGCAGTGCAAGTTGAAGAGCGTTACATAATGTTATAACTGCACAATGCGCAAAACACGAAAAATCTGAGACTCTGTGTAGCTGCTCTAATGACTCCAGGCACACAGATGCAGGTCCCCATGATCTGTGAGCCAAGACCTAAAACGCTTTTCCCAGGACGCTGAGCTTGTTCGGGCACATCTAGCCAGTGTGCATCACCGCGGAGTGAAGCAAGATTATCTGGGAATATGACACTGACATGAGATCTTCACTTTCAGGAATAGCTAGGCGAACATGCGGTATCGTGGTATTGCGGTGGAATCATAATGGAATTTAAGTACTTCCATTTTGCTTTGGATTGGGTTTCAGCGTGGCTATGCTGGTAATCCTAGCAAGGGCAGAAAAGAAAGGTGGTTAAGGTCACCAAATGCAGAGGAAGATATTAGCGTGTTCTGGGAAAGCCCTGAAGAGGGAACCGAAAACAGCCTTTATACAAGCACTTAATCTTGAACTAAACTGCACGATTAGAATGGAGGCATCAGTCCAGACCAGGATACACTTAAAAAGCTGCAAATACTAGAAGCTTTACCATCCCTACAGATCCCCTTCTATTGGTATATTGATCCTAAATTGCAGCATGTGCGTGTTTTTGATTTGTTTAAGCTTTGGAACCTGCATGCACGCACTCCCATACCTCTCAGCATTATCGTGCATAAACCCGTGTCTTATGGACGCAGATGCTGCATGCAGGCGTGACCCAGATGTGGGGGCCCATTGCTGGATGCCTGTATGGATTCCATAATCTCTCCTGCTGCAGCAAGCAGATGGCCACTGAAAAGATTTCTATTTATACAATTTGGAGCAGAATGGAGCACAGTTCAGCTTGGAAACCGAGCTCTTGGGTGCAGCGAGAGAGAAGGGAGCAGGGAGTGGAGGCAGGGAGTGGAGCTCTAAACAGGGACAGTAACGGGAGCAGTGAGTGGGGCAGGGAGACTAGCGGTGTATGGAGGTCTCATGCGTAACGGTGGGCCATGCCTGATTGAGTCAATCACCACTGTGAGTGCAGTCTGATCCACCCGTGTCAAGAGAGTATGGTTGATAAACACACTTTTCTCTGCACTGCAGCTATGTAACAGTGCAGACAGAGTACAGAGGAAATCTGGTTATTTGGACTTCTGCACAGTTTAGCTTTGCCCATATCTCAGTAAATATGTCTGGGCACCAGAGAATGAATGATTGGCCACAGAATACATGCAAGTGTCATTAGTATCATCCCATGTATCCATACAAAAATATATGGAACGTGTCTAAAAAAGACACAACGAGCCTGAGACAACACAGCAAAAGCCCCGCTGAAGTCTTACAGTGCTTCAGAAATACCTGGACACGATTTTAGTCTCTGCGTTGTTACGTTATCTTAGATTTAAATGATACAACTATTGAACCAAAACCAAAATGTCTGCTTTAGTTCAAGGGTATTCATATATGTACTGGTTAACCATTGATTAACTACAGACACTTTTTATCCATAGACCCCCATTTTCATTATTACATTACAATAATAAAAGGCTCATGTTTAGAGCTGACTGAGGTCTGCTGCCAAATCTACTGATTCACAGTCTAAAACGCAGCCATGAATCAGTCCAGCCACATTTCGCATCTCAGCTGTGCCCTGGACTGCACTCTTCTGGGCGGAGATCTCGATTGTTGTTCCTGGGATCTGCTGGACCCACTCTCCCAGTTAGGGAGTTACAGCGCCTAGTGCACCGACCACTACAGGTACAACTGTTGTCCGACCACTACAGGTCTTCAATTTCCACATATTTCCTAGTTTTCTTTCAGCCCTTGGTATTTCTGTAGCTTTTCCTTATTCTCCTGGACTTCACAGATTAGACAGTTGCATTTTGGGTGACCAACATATTTATTTTATCCCTATGGTAGAGCTTAAATTTAATACCTTCTGTCCTATAGACATTTGATGTACTTTATAGCTAACTTTTAAGGCTTAAAGTTATTTGAATCTTGGGGTAAACCATCTGAGGTTTCTCTGGTGTGTTCTTCCTGTAATGGTAGTTTTGGGAAATCTCTCATGTAAGTTTCTAATGGATTTACTCAGCTTAATGGCAGTGCCCTAGTTTGCTGATACTCAGGCTTCCTTGCTCCCCATGTTTGAGCCTGCATGTTTATCAGGTTCGAAGTGTAAATCAAACTTTGCACTCAACACCAACACTTATGTTGTTCATGAACTAATAATGTGGAGACTCACAGTTGGCAGGGAAGGCTATGGATGAAAGAGTTACAATGTTTTGATGAGTCACACAACACAGGCAGAAATATCTAAGCCACTTTATTTCCACAGTTGTTGGTATGTTTCGAACCCAGCGTGCTGGAGTAAGGAGTGAAACACTGCCAGTGTGCAGTTTTCCAAGACTGCACTGTGTCTGAAGTATCTTTTATTCCACATTTCCAGCAGTTAGTAATCTGTTCTCAACCACCATCTCCATCTTTTCAGTCAAGTTGCAACTAAAGTCTCGTCGCCAACAAGCAAGACTGGTCCAGTGCAGTGGTGTGAAGCTACACCTCTGACCTAAAGGTGAGGCAAAAGATCTCTGTCCCACAGATATTCACTAGACAGGTACACAGAGAGGCACTGGGGTTCAGTTATTCTTTAAAGGGCAGATAGGAAATAACAGTTTCCTACAGTGCTGCGTCTGTTTCCCAGCAGGGACTCCAGAATGGATTGGAAAAGACTGACTCTGATTAGACAGTCTGAAGCCGCAGATCAATACAGAACTGCTCAGCAGACAGATGTTTAAAATTGTTTTAAAAAATAAGTAAGATAAACAATTGAGTTTTCCCTTGATAATCTAGGAAAGTGAACACATTAATGAGTAAATGTCTAGTTACAAGGTCTGGTCCTTGTACACTTAGAGCAGATAGCAAGGCTAACTCCACTGGCTCTGTTAACAATGAAGTAAAAGCCTTAGTAGTTGGACAGTTCTGTTTTCACTGCTCTGAATGAAACATTAGAACTGCCTGGGAGGAAGAAAGTCATGTGACAGGCAGGAGAAGGCTATGCACTCCTACTCATCTAAGGTCGTTTAAAAAAAATTGCATTTCAAACTGAGGACCTTTACAGAGCTGTGATTATGGATCTGAGAATGAAATTTTGAATAAAATGACACTGCACAAGATGGTATGCTGTGGACGCTCTCGTGTATGTTAATACGGTTAGAGGATGGTCCACAGAGATGGTCAAATGAAAAATGGATAAAGACATGAAAAGCTGTAGTGATGCACATGAGTATTAAGGTAAGGGTTAGAGGTTACGGCTAGGTTAGGGGTAAGGATTAGGATTTGGGTTAGGGTTAGAGGTTAGGGTCGGGGTTAGGATTAGGGTTAGGGTTAGAGGTTAGAGGTTAGTCTTTACTTCAGATGGTTCGTTAGGGTCAGACACACAACAGGTGTGTGTGTGTCTACGGGTGTGTGTGTCAGGTGGGTACACTCCACAACCACTTTCTACAGTTGGGGCTCAACTGGAAAAGGACATGCCTGTTGACTAGACTCCACTGGTGAAAGGTAACTGTTACACTGAAAAGCACCAAGTGTGCTTGAGGCAAGGGGGGCCACCAGTGCAAGAGAGCAGAAACAGGAAGTGTGGGGGCAGGGCGGGACTAGATTGTGTGGAGTACACGCAGGTTAATACAGCGGTGCAATTAACCACAGGCTTCTACAGCTGTGCCATGACAAAGGTCTGAGAGTAATTACAGACCTCACTCATCACTCATTTGGCTCTCATTAATACAACCCCCAGCAACCCTTAGAGAAAGGGTCTCTCTCTTTTTCTCTGTCTCTCTTTCTCTGTGTCTCTTTCTCTCTCTGCCTTCACACCCCAATCATCTCCAAGTACCACTTTGCACCACTGCAGTCTCTCTTCTCTCCCTTGGCTGAGATTGGAGTGTGCAATCACACTACAAGTCGCACAATATGAACGTCTGTTTGAAAAGGTCAGACAGAATTGCTGCATCTCAGGAAGGTGCACGGTGCCCAGTTTCCTTCTGCAGTCATCTGGCTGCTTGCATGGCACATGCTAAAGAGGAGGGGAACTTGAAAAAAAAAAGCAAACCTAAAGTCCAGCTGTCCCTCTACAAAAGGCCCCAGGATCAAACTGCTTTGTGTTGCTTCTATCAGTTGTCCAATATACATAACAGGAATGTCTCCATAGAAGGAGCTTTTATGTTCACACTACAAGCACACCACATAAATATAGAATACAGTATAACATTGCAGGACTCCTGTTTTGACTCAGAGTCTTTATTCTGAGTCTTTACTCTGTGTCTTTACTCTGTTGTCACTCTTTAAAAGCCAAATCCTCCATATCCTCTCCAACACATCCATGTCACAAACTCAATTTCAAGTGTGTGCACCAGGTTGTTATAAATACAGTGCACTACTGAAAAATCCAATCACAAAAGGATATTTAAGTGCTCTAAAACAACCATTTAGTGTGGAATGAATATTCCAGATTCTAATCACAAACATTCTCCAAAAATTCAGACAAATATGGACAAAATGACAAGGTGATTTTACTGTCAGATTATAAATAATAGTTTAATTGACTTGTTAATAATTAGTTTAATGTGAAGCATTGCTATGAATGTCTACCAACTTTTAATCAAATAGTCATACTAGAGGAGCATCAGCCAAAACCCTGAATTCTACTCTAAACCATTTCCTTTAGTTCAATATTTACTTAATAACATTTTGAGTGTACAATTTCCAGCTTTGAGTGTTCATTTGATACCTGTAAAACTTCTAGAAACACTGATGAAAAACAATGTGTAGTCTTTCGAGTCAATCTAATACAAAATCACTTTCTAGTCCAGACAGCACTTGGGTGAAGCAGAAGATGGAGAAAATCATCCACGCTCTCTGGCTGATGGGCCATGCTGCAAAGGACAGTTCAGGGCCACTCACCAGTAAGACAAACACATGTAGTTGCACTGGGTTAAATGAGCTCATCATACAGGGAGATGATGTAAGATTCTGTTAAACATGAGTATAGAGTTACATATCAATTCATCATCCAAAGGCCAACACAGTGCAGCTAAAGGATTAGGGATTGCGTGTGTGTGTGTGTGTGTGTGTGGTGAGGAGTTTGTGGTGCGTGTGCTGTCACAGGTTGTGTAACAGAGAGTTGATTTGTGTAGTTACTGTCGCATTTTGTGTATGCTTGTGATATCATTGCAAAACCATGGTCCATTTAGCATGAACTACTCTGCCTGAGCCAATAGAGCTTATTATTATCTCACTACAAACATATATAACTCAAAAAAGGCAAGGGGGGGCATCTGTTTGCTAACAATAGCAAGGAATAAATGACTGGCTATCAAATAACCACCTGCACCTTTCAGAATCAGGAGAACACATTTCGATTAGAGCTTCTGGAGGAAGCCAGGCAAAACAGACAAATATCTGCAGGCCCACCAAGGCCCCCTACCTGTGGTGAAAATCAAGACATTTTAGCAATGCAGCCTGACATTCAAAACCCCCTATTTTCGTATCAAACAAAGGGAAAACAGATAGGTGCCGAATCAGGAGAGGAAACGTCCATTTAAAAGAAGCTCACATACTCTACACAAGAAAAAATATTTATGACTGCTGAAATGACTATTATACAAAATTAAAAATAGTTTGATATTACGAGGTTAAAAACGACCTGGTGTGTGCGATGGGAACTACACTCCCCATCCTTCAGTCCTTACGGACACAGAAGTATAAAGTGTTTAACGCTCCAATGTACGAGTCCATGCATCTGGTAGCAACGTAAAGTTTATCTAATACGCAGATTCAGACAACTATAAAACGTCCTCGTGTGAGATAAGCGCGATCTTCATCCATACCTCCATTTAGTCGCTATGGCGAAGAAATCTTTGCTGTTTCTCCTTCTGAACCCTTGCCCACATTAATGCTTTGTATACCATTAAAAAAAAGACATTTTTCTGTTCCAATGAGCAGCATTTACACTAATGCCGAGTGCTACCTTTCGAACAGAGCAGTGACCAGTACCTGTTTTACTGACATTCAGATAATCCCAAAATCGACACACTTAGTATCCTTACATTCATTATCCTCTCGCCTATATGAGCAAACCTGAGGTCGTCAGTACAACTTGTCTATCAAATTCAACAATGTATTAATGCACGCTGCTCGTCATTACTCAGCATTTCGAAGGCATTTTAAAACACCTGAACACCTTCTTTTTACAATGTTTGGACAAGAATAAAGGTATTCACAAATATCTAATGCCTGTCTAGAATTCCGATCGACCCTTTAGTTTCTCTAAAGTCAGTTCATCCACGTGTTGTGCCATATTGTGTCGTTTCACACTTAGGGGCATTAAACAACATAAGAGTTTTTCCAACTCCTGCCTTCGCCCAAAAGATCTACAGGCGACGTGATTCGTCCATGCAGGTGTAATATACACACAAAAAAGACAGGTTTACCTTTACTCCAAGAAGTTGCGACCAATGAATAATCCGAAAACCACTGGTGATTTGACAAGAAGCAGAATTAAAAGATCGATAGTATAGTCAGGGGAGATCACCTCAAAGTGCCACCGGTTCCAACTCCATCGGTCGAGCGCAGCGATGGCTTGCCAATACCGTGCATAAAACCAGAGCTCCCCTGCTCTGTTTCTCTCCGGTACTTCCAACAAACTCTAGTTTTTTTTTTTCTCGGCGCAGTGTAATTTAACGGTTTTCTCTGCGCAGTGTATTTTAACGGTAACGCTGAGCTTTTCAGCTTCTTGTTCCAAACATTTCCATCTCCGTGCCCTACCCTTTCCAGGTGCGGCGAGTCAAACGTTTAGTTTCTTGGATTCATAGTTTTATCAAGAGCCCGAGATCGTACATCCATCTTGAGAAATGAATTCAGAGAATCAGCTCCCATAGAGTCGCAAATCCTCGAAACGAAGACTGCTTGACAATTATCCCCACGGTTCGGTGCGTCGCTGCAAAAGTACGAATGATATGTCTGGCCGCTGTAGACTATCTGGAACAGTGGGCGTTTTATAGGGAGAGGTTCGTGCTAGCTCTCACTTCTCCACTCGCTGCCAATAACGATGCTTCCTTCAGTGCCACATTGTGAAGTCTACCGGCGGCAGACGTAAGAAGGATCAAAGTCAGAGGTTGATAGTTAAATAGAAATAAATACAAAAACTAGAAAACCAAGTCCGGACTACAAAAAAAGGAAAAATCTATCTGTGACGAAAATATTGAAGCCCCGGAACGCCTCGAGGTATTCGATGCGTGGCTATAAATCAATGATGGGGATTCTTAATTTAATACATATCCCTAAAAGTGGCGTGTGCTGTCGATTACAGGGTGATTTCAAGGTTGCTAGCAGGCTCTTGGAAATTTAACAAAACAAGTCAGCTCCGTTTTATAAACTGTTAAAACAAGCACGTTCGTTGGTGGACATCCAGTCTGCATATCAGCACAACGGACAGCGACTACATTCGTCCGGTCACGAGGACTCTACTCCGGGGCGTCATGGCCGGCTTTTGTTCCTGAGGAAGATTAGGATCTTCACCTCCCAAAGACTTGCCTCTCATGTTATTTTTCCCACTGTTGTAAGCAGTTTGGACATCTCCATTTTATTTCTTTTTAAGGATAAATGTTCTGGTCTGTTTAGATTCCTAAATATATCAAAGGATGGGGAAACTTTCCCTATACATGAATTTTGTACAAGCTCAGTCTTAGACAAAATTGCAGGACCTGTAGTGAATTGCTACTGGAAATTATTTTTGTCTTAATTCAGTTTGGGAAACCCCTAAAATGATTTAATTCTAATTTATTTAACTCCATTGGTTTTGTGATGTAGTGATGATTTGTTGAGCCCAAAAATGCAGTGTTGTACATTAAGCAAAACAATTTTGGAATTTTTGGTTTCCACAGACCTATAGTTCATACTGGCCTAAAAACAATAATCACACATTAAAGATAAACATTACACATGCATACAACATTGCTGAAGTAAGAAAACCAGGATTCTTTCCCCAAGTTATGTTTCATAAATTGATACTTTTAAATAACAAAGACCAGTAGAACAGAGGTATGAAATGAACCACAACATGTCTTCTGCAGTCTATCTTTGGGTCATTAGATTTGACTGACTGACAATAAAGAAGAAGAGTAAAGTCGATATTAGAGAGGGTGGGAACAAGGGGCGTCCCAGACACAAAGAGGGTGCAGAGAGAGGAGGGGAAAGGATACTGCACTGACACCTACACAGAAGTGTGAGAGAGAAAGGCACAAACTGTAGAGGAACAATTTGTAATATAAATGTTGGAAATTACCCAGCACCACAATACAATGGAAAAGCAAGCTAATATTGAATTCTTTGTGGGTCATTAGTCAAGTCTTGTAAGGCTTTGTATCAAATCAATTACTTTCAATTAGTTTGGCTAATTCATTGCACATACGGTACACTCCACAGCAATTCTACATCAATAGAGTGTTTGCTGTTTATTCAAATCAGAAAATGTAATCCAAATTGCACATGAACGAGTAGCCGCTGGCTATCAGTTCGTTTTGGCGTCTAACTTGGACAAGTGGGCGAGCAGCAAACCCCTCTCATAACTGCTTGCGTGTAATGATATGCTGAAGTCATTTTCCATCTGTTAGTTCTGATAAATTGGAGGTAAATGCTCGTTTCAGAAGCTGCTAATCAAGAAACTATTATCGCTTAGCCTTCCTTGCTCGCAGTCTCTACATCAGCCAAAATGTACAGACTGAGCCATTACAAACCACATGCCAAATCCAGCCAACAATTATGCAGATATAATGTTATAACTGGGCCCTTGTATTGTTAGATGAACAAAAACAATATTTTTGTACATGTATGTGTGTGTGTGTGTGTGTGTGTGTGTGTGTGTGTGTGTGTAAGTGTGGGCATGATCATTGATGACTGGGCCACACTGCCCCCCCCCCTCCATCCCAAAAGCTCTGAAGGATCCAGACATTCACAAGATCTCTGATGGCACTATGACTTTTGATGGAATGGCACTACTATACAGTCTTTGGTTCTTGCAATACAAGGTGTTATTTATATCCTTCCATATTTATATACATAGTCCATATAATGTATCAACTCACGATGGTTTTGTTAAGTAAAAAAAAAAAGAAAATACATTTAGTTTATTCCTTGAAAAATGCTAGAATTCTGTGTAAAGAATTATATAGCTACTCCCCAAAGGCTTGTGGCAAAGCAAAAAATATGAGTTAATGGATGGATAACTGATAGAGAAAAGTAAAACTCTCCCTTTTTCAATGGCATTTCCTGTTCCTTCAATAGATAAACACTGAATACACAGCATATTGTTTCTGTGCAAGAACATTGCCATAGAAACCAGTAGCCAAGACTGCTCACATTAAATGAAAAACTTTACATTAAATGAGGAACTTCACTAGTTATCATTCAGGCCTTTTTCATTGGAACATGCAGTCATGCCTAGGAAGTCAAAATGTTCTGGGACGTAATATTGTACTGTCAAACAGGTTCTTCTGTGCTTTTTTTTGGTAATGTACATGTTACATTGATTAATTTTTGCTTAGCTGTCTGGATGATAGTTCCTAGCTTTTGATTCATTAACTTATGACACCCTCAGGGCATTTAGTTATGATGCCCTCGGGGCAGATCTTTGGAAGAGAATTCCATTCTGCTTAGGATATCAATTATGAAATATCCATTTAAGGTACAACAGTACAAAGACAAATGCATCATATCAGCATGTTCTCAGTATTTGTTTCCTGTAAATGCTCTTTTAGGACTCAAAACAGTTCATAAGCAAAACTGCATGACAATTATGTTCAGTCAGGTTTATGTTTTGGGTTGTATTTACAGTCTGTATATAATATACATTTTCCCCCAATGCTGAATGTATTGCAGGCAATTGTGTAGAAATTGGACATTACCACAATGCCATGTAATTGTATGAATGATATATAATGTGCAAGTAGGGCACAAGTGGTTTTACACAAATATTATTTTGCTACATTACATTCTTTACTTATTAGCATAATTCAATATGCACCTAATTAGGCTGATTCACATTTGTTTCTGGGAGTCAAAGTGCAGTCTCGAATAACACTGTTTCCCACTGTAGACGTAACATCGTTCTACCACATCAAATCAAAATGTAACCCTTCAGGAGGGCAGAGCATCCTGCTGAAAGGAAGTAAACAGTGGTTAATTGTTTGCAGAGAGGAAGAGCAAACGCCCCATCACCAGGCAATCACCTCCTTGTGGGGTTTCAGTTTTAAAAAATTGCCAAGCAGAGGAGAAGCTTTGACTCTGTTTGGAGTAAAAGAACATTCCTTGCTAATGGTGTTCTTCAGTTGCCTTAGTGCCATGGCCTGAACTTGAATATGGAGCAGAGAGCAAAAAATGGAACATCACTCACGTCTGTCAGCGCAATTACATTCTTGTGATCCAGGGTGAGCAGGTATTTCCCAGACTCCTGATGGAGCAGAAGAGCTGGAGGGACTATGTTTGTGTGGCACACCAGTGCCATAACACTAAAGGCACAGCCAGAGCTGAGGCAGAAGTTGCACTATTGTGATCGTTCCACCCAAGAGGGATTTCCAACTGCGATCAAGTATGCAGTTTAGACATCATTTTTCATCTCTGAGTGGTGGATCTCCTTCTTGTTTTGAGCAGAGGAAGACAGTCATTAACAGGAATACCTACACTGTTTGTCAAAGCAACCGTTCACATGCATGTGAGTCCCCTTTCTGGCTTAGATGTGCTTCTGTTTAGAAAATATGCAGTTATTTTGAAATGCACAGCTAAACTCACAGTCCTAATAACCTAATATAGAAAAAGAAAAAAAAAAAAAAAAACTTGTGTAACACATTTCTTGCACTATAGATAAATCTGCCCAGCCGCAGGTGAACTTGACCTAACCTCCTAAATGAGCATCAGAAACTAGATTACTTCTAGAGCAGCTGGTTAGTTGTACATATGGTGTTCATAGAAAAATTCAAACCCAAACTAAACTTACATTTACAATGTAATAAGTAATTTAACCATTTATTGTGTACTGTATTATATGTATATAATTATTTCTCAGTCTCTTTATTAAGAAAACACACACACACAAACCCAAAACTGTACTCCTCCCTCATTGTGTCAATAAGCACATCTAGAACTCTCTTGCAGAGACTGTCCTGAGGTGTTCTGCAGTAATTTTTGGTATATTACAACAGGCTGTAAGAGACTTGAAGAGAGCTGGGTCCTACTATTGCTCAAACGTAAGAGGAGGTCAGAAGTTGGTTTTTCTGATTTTTCTTCTGGTTTTTTTTTTTAAACTGCATAGAAATGTCTTATATTTCGTGGTTGTATTCTAATAAATCTAATAGTTGCTTAAGACTATTGCACAGTTACTCTATCGAAGATGCCCAGGCAGCTACAGATGTTATTTCTCTTTCTAGCTCCTTGATTTTAATGCCAGAAAATTAAGGATAATTTTATATGTCAGCAGCATTAGTTGAAAAGTGATGTTTTTTTGTTTGGTTGGCTGTATTTTGTCAACAAATAAACTGTTGTTTTCTTTGGCCACTGGGCTAATGCATTTTATAAATATAGACACAAACTTAAGATGACAGAGAAGCAAACAGTCTCTTAGTTTGTGTGTGAAAAGCTGTGTTTGTTTGTTTGTTTGTTTGTGAAGAGCTGTATTTGTGTTGGAAAAGCTGTTTTTATGTGTGTGAAGAGCTGTGCTTCTGTGCAAAGAGCTGCGTGTGAAGAGATGTGTATGTGTGTATGTGTGTGTGTGTGTGTGTGAAGAGATGTTTGTTCATTTGTGTGTGAAGAGCTGTGTTTGTCTACGTGTAAAGAGCTGTGTTTGTGTGAGAAGAGCCGTGTTTATTGATCTGAGAAGAAAACCTAGAAGAGAGAAGAACAGATCAGCAGGCCAAGCTTTGTTTTAAAGTAATGACAAGTTGATTGGCCATTTCAACTGGCATAACCTGGCAGTAAATTGCCTAATTACACTTGAAATTAAAGATAAGTTAATATTCTGCTATCTTGAGAAGGAGTGATATTTTCACCTCTTTAACAGTGTCGTTTGCTATATTTAGACAGTAAGGTGAGAAATTTTGAAATCAGATTTGATTTTCTTTTGTACATTATATTTGAGCATGGAGCTATATGAATGTACTCCTGATCAACACTAAAGAAACAAGAACATCTGTAATCATTCACTGCAAGACATCAACAAACCAAAATATAAAGTATGTGAAATATCAGAAATGCAATTTTTGCAATATTAAGTTGCGTAATAAAAGAGACACTTCACCTGTGTCACATTTTTAACTCGTATTTTTGAACCTATACAGTTCCCTTAGCCTACTACAGTGATTGCAAAGACCTCTTTAACCATGCACGCTGGAGTCCTTCCATAGACCACAAAGGATAAACATTATTCAGAGACCCATTAGGACCAGACAGGCACACTACCCAACACCCATCTGTAGAGAAGTGTCCTGAGCACTCACCTTTCAGCCTCTTTTTACTGCAACTGCTCATTTCACGCCTCATTGCACCTGAAGCTGACACCTGATCTCCAGCCAGACCGTGTTCTACAAAGAACCAGCTAGTGGAGTGAGGGGAGATGCTGAGGAACACACAAACACCTGCAGACTGAGGGGACTTTAAGCACTCTGGAGCCAATGAAAACTACAACTGGAATAAGTGTGCTTTTAGACTTACTGAATGAATGCTAAAACATAAACTCTCCTATACTCAGAGAGATGTTCTGACAGTGATCTGTGACAGTATAGAATGGTTTGGCATCCATGTTCTTATGCTGTACCCACAGAAGTACCTCTTTATGAAAAAAATATTGCAATTATTAGATACACTATATTGCCAAAAGTATTCGCTCACACATCCAAATGACTGTGCACTTTTGGCAATATAGTGTAAATATCAATTTTGATAATATCTTCAGTTAGGAAACATGCAAACAGGACTGTCCTAACCTGTGACAACGAATAATGTAAAGCATGTATAAGTATATACACACTGATAGATGGATGTTGCTACACTTAATTAAAATGTACAAGTCAGCATTCCTACTCTACACATAACCAAACAATAGTGCTAACAAACACACCACCAACACATCAACAACGACATGAACAACATCAACAACAACATCAACAACAACATCAAAAGTACTACTATGACTATTACTACTACTACTTATAATAATAATGATGATATTATTTAATGTAATGTAATATTTACTTGTTTTCTATTCATTTATTTATATTTTCCAATTACGGCTTTAGACCCTTAAAAGAAAATACTAATTATAAATCATACTCCAAATGAACCTCAAGGCATCTAGCAAATTTTAGCATTGCAGTCGATATTTTAATATGTTTGAGTATTCTTCCTGATGTTGATTCATTCTTTTAATAGACATGGAGTCAGACATTATTTACATTGCTGTTGGCACAGTGATTTAGCCTACCTGCTTTGACTCATAATCAAACTCCTCCTCAAACATGTGCGATCTATTCCTATAATCAGCAATACATTTTGGCTCATTTACAAGCCTTACAAGAGTTAATCTGCTAAAACATTCACCTTGATTACTTCTGAACAAAAGCAAAGAAATGTGAAACAATCAGGACAATGGAGTTATTGAAGGTGTGAGACATTTCTGTATTCCCATGAGAATCTTAACATTTACAAACCTTCACACTGACTAATACCAGCCAACACATGAATTCTTAATCAGCTATTTGTTCCACAAAGCACTATGTATCAGGGGAACGTTGAAGTGTTACTCCAGTGTAGATGTCCTAGGATGAAATGATTCTCCATCGAGATGTTGTGAGACTTCATAACTCTGATCCTTAGTCCATGTGTTCATCAATCCAAGAACAATAAACCACAGGCAAAAAATTAAAGTTTGTCATCCAAGTGTCTTCTGACAAGTCAAGCAGAAAGGAGAGGCAGTGAAACGTGTGCTGCTCATTAGGAACTGCATTAGTCCTCTTGAGGAGTAAAGCTAGGCTGTGAAGCCAGGTGAAAAAAGAGAAATGTCATAACATCTCCAGCAATGGGTGTTGAGGATGAGTTCCTTAATTAAATGAAGGCACATTAAAGGATCTGGGACATTGGTATTGATATAAGGACTCAAACAGCACAACAGTAATGGAGTTTTTCTTCTGAGTCACGTACAGACGTGCTTGCATGCCGTGAAAACTGAAAGAGTTCTTTCATCATAACATGTATCAGTTAAAAATATAGAAACATATCTACATGGAAATTGAGTGTACCGGTTTTCTGAACGTAAAATTTGACACAGACTAAAAGTGACAGAGTAAAAGAGAAGAGATAAAAACACAGAGAGAGAGTAAGAGAGAGAGAGAGAGAGAGAGAGAGAGATAAACACAGAGAGAGAAAGTAAAAGAGAGAGAGAGGGGTAGAAGGAAATGAAGAATGGCAAGCTCATATTAAATTCATAAAATACAACAAAATATGCTCAAAGCAACAGCCCACTGATTTTTATCTTTACAGTCGTATGGTGTGCGCAAAGGTTACTTTTTAGGGAAAAAAGGTGATATCTGAGCAAAAGAGTTATATTTCGTAAATTAAAAGTGCTCAAAGACATGCTGAATCTCAGTGAAACAGCAGAGCCCTACACACATATATAATAAAGGCATCCTTTCTCTTGAGGCTAACTGTGCTCCCAAGGGCATATGTACTGTGGGAATCAAACCACTGACCATGCTGCTGTTTGCATCTTGCACAAGCAGGAGAGCTACAGAAATTTGCCTACATGCCTCTTATGTGTGGATTAATTATACAAGCTACTTACAGGGCTTCCATCATAGTTTCAATAGCATTTCATTGTATCTGTTTGATATAAGTTATCCTGACAGGTTCAGAATGAAATGCAAATTAAATGTGATGCAAATGTTTCATTAATTATTTTGATTTGGATTATCAAATAGATAACTGGGTGAAAATTCATATATTTATGGATAGTTCTTACCTAGTATGAAAATCTTTGGGCCTCCATGAGAGGAAGTGACTAGAGTCATGTACTATGTAAATCCTCCATGACAAGAAAATGGACGACACAGGGGAGCCTTGACATTGAAATTGTCCTTAAGCCCACTGCATCAGATTCAGAACCACTGCTCTTCCCACAGAAACCCAGGAGATATTGGCCAGAGCCAGTACGACATGCACTTAACAGCTTTAACACCACTGTGTTGAAATAACATGAGGTTTTACAAAGGGGACTGAAAGAGCTTAAAGGAACTTTGACCTTCGTGTCTGTTTATAGCTTGGGACCTTGAATAAGATGAACATGGAACCTTCTCCAATTTCTGACAATGAGAACAGACTCATAGAACAGTGCTGTTCGTCTTCAACTGAAGTATGTTCTTTTGTTAAGCACTGTGATAGAGAATTATGAAGAAAACTCACTGCTGAGCTTGATGAATGCGATGTCCCATTTCCTTCACTAGAAGTTCAAAGAACTTCTTGTAGAACCTAATATGAACCAAGGTTCCTCTCAAGGACTGCAGGAAGCTTTTTAAAATAATCTTCTGATGGTCCCAGATAGATCACAGCAAATGTGATGTATGTTGGATATCAGTTGTTGGATTTATATTTATCCTGGAAGTCATTGGGGTGGGATGTGAGGTGGCCTAGGATGTATCTCTTTTATTGCTGTTTCCACTTTCAACAGCTTACAGAACAATGTCTTTCTGTCATCCCTTTCTGAATAGAGAAGTTAAGAATAGATCTCTAATCTTTACAGTGTACACCCACCATCAATTTTATTTTATTCAAAATATATATAAAAAAAACATTATGGGATGATGTACAGGTGAGACAGGTAGAGGGGCAAGGTCAGGAGGGTTACGGTCCAAAATTAGCCCCACAGCAATTTGCAAAAACTGCTATCCCCACAGGTCAGCACATTAGCACATTTAACAGCTACCTTTTCCGAAAGCCTCAGGATGGAAAGTGTGGAAACCCAGAGGACCACTAAGAGGTCATACCAGTTCACATTAACAAACACGGCAGATTTCACACAGGTTATTTGTGGAATGTGCTACTTACCAGAGGACAGTATTCTCGGTGAAGGACAGGTAGAAAGGTCAATTTGCACATACATATGATTAGAGAAGCACTCCAGAGATAAGCTTTGGTATGATTACTTTTAACATGACTTCTGGTCTAGAGTTCTAGAGTTTTCTCTTAAAATAAAGTTATTAATCTAATGTAATTGATTACTTTATTATGGAAATGTGGTCTGATATCTGATCTGATTACTTTCCTTTGGAATTATTTTAGGATCTTATATTTTAACAAAAGACATGTCATTTCCCCTTGCCAGCATCCTCCTGTTACGTGACCCTTTGTTTCTGTCACTGTTCTTCCACATAACTGATGCCCCGCCCATTCCATGCCCCGCCCATTCCATGCCCCTCTCCTTTAGCTCAGCCTCAACACCTGCATCTAGTTTGAAATCCATTCCTTTCCAGCTGTTAATATAAGTTCTTTTGTATATTAATGTGCTTGTGTGTTAATGTGTCTGCTTTACACTTAAGGGCTACTCTTTCTTTCATTAAAGAAGCAGTTTAAGGCAAATCTGCCTTTTACTTACATTCTGCCTAGAGCTCATTATGAGGGAATAAAAGTTTAACAGAAATAATATAGCAATTTAATAATAACAATAACAACAACAACAACAACAACAACAATAATAATAATAATAATAATAATAATAATAATAATAATAATAATAATAATGTGTGTAGAATACTAAATGTGTTTATAAATATGTTTACAGCTGAAAATTGATTGTTGACTATTGATTTTCTCTTTAAAACATTCACTCATCTAAAGCATGCAGTACTCCACTGCCTGGTTTTCACGCTTCCAAAAATCCCCAAAGTGCCTCTGCTGAGTTCATGCAGCTGGGGAAGACAGAATCACACTCTAAATTCTAATCTGTGCATGCCAAATTTTAAAAGGCTTGACTCCTCTCCAATCCATGGCTAAAAACTACACACCCACACATGTGGCAGGTTCTTTTCATAAAATCAAAGCATGCATTGAAGGTGCTACCCTCTAGTTTGGGGTTTTTCTTCCTCTGCCTACAGTTAGTGTTGGAATAAACATCTGAAGTCCAGGCAATCTAGTTTTCTTCAAGAAGTATAAAGCTTCTTCAGGCAGAGCTATGGTGTATGTGTAAGAGCAGCAAAAGAACAATAAACAACAATGAATAAAGAACAATGAAAGCATCATCAGCACATACACTGCTGCACATTCGCCCATGACAACAGTGTATCAAACAAGTGCAACTTTTTATTGTCGGAGTGCGTTTATGAAAATATGCACATTTCTAAATGCTTCCGTGAATTTATGCATATATTCAGTGGAGTCTGGCCAGTTTTTTCTTTTGACTTTGTACTGCCTAATTTGAAAATATTTACATCTACATCGTACAATACAGAAATGCCTGAACCTTTTTATACGGCTCCTCATGTGGTGCCAAACATCGTCTTCTTTACATAGTTGTGACTGTTCCACTCACAGAGCCAGCTAACATACGCACCTCACTGAAATAAAGGATCAGCTATCATTAAAAGGACATCACAAACTCAATAAGTTCAAAGAGATAAAGACAAATGAGGTACAATTCATTTGGTTGAAATCATCTGAAACATGCTAATGGTGTAGATCCAGAGAAGCCCAACTCCATTTGTTTGCCTATAATCCAGAGCTAATCCCAGCTATCATCAGACGGCTGAATTTGAAGATAAGTCTGTCTGTCTTGAAACTAGGGTGGTTGCAGAAAAAAAAAAGATCAATGAATAAAAAAGCAACATAAAAGTCATATTTCAAACTTTAAGAATCTCACAAATAAGACTGGCCTGTTTTAAGTTACCACAAGGCAATTAACAATGTACAAATGGAGGATTAAATGAGGAAAACAAACAATGCAAAAACAGGGATTCAACAAGTTATAGATATTATCTAAGAAGTCTGGAGGAGGAGGTTGCCATGGCATCTGACAAGCATTCTGAGAAGCAATACATGAAAGCACTTAAAAATCATAATTACTAAAACATTTAGGTTTTTTAGAATTATTTCCATTCATGCTGTACAACAATTGAGGCAAAGGTCTGGGAATAAGGTACAGTATTGTGTTCATGTAATGAAGTCACCTTTTAAATATATTTGGGGCCGTTTAGACAATAAAAACATAACTACGTTTACACTGATTGATTTATTTACATTAACTATTAACTACTGAATTAACTACTGAACACATAATTCATTTATGTCAAGTTACTTCACAATACGAAATGTTTTACCCTACTAAATGTGTTTACCCTACTATTTCATATATTCCAAACTGATGTCCATATTAGCATTGGTGATTTAACATGTTTTAAGTTTACAACAAGTTTTATTAATATTTCTTAACACAGTCTTTGCTGATGTTTGTGAGCAGACTGTTTCCTCCAAGAGAATAAATTCCCTTCAGAGCACCACCGTCATCACCGATGCGTTTTCACACTTCGTCATGTCTCGTCACTGTTGGCTAGCACTTTGTTCTCCATGTTTGTATTTGAGGTTTACAAGTCATACCAAAGTTCACCACAGCTTTAGCCTCCACCTTATTCTGAAAGTAGAGTGTGATGTGTTTGTTAGTAGCCGAAACTGAATAAAAGCAAACTATATTTGAAGCTAACAGCATTATTGACTGTTAAATATTTTCTCAACTTCAGTGCAGATAGCTTGTGGTGACCTTGAGATAACCCCAGCTCCTACCTTCAAAAATGGAAGGCTTACCCCTCATGACAAGTAACTTGTAGTATATTACAATGAATTCGTATTTTTACATGGGTTACTGTGTGTAAGCAATTTGTGTCTGATGTTTTACTGCAGAATCTCCTAAACTGCAGATCCATTTTTTAAGGGATCCACAGCAAGCAATGATGGTAACAAACAGGTGCTGCTACTAAACAAAAGAACATGCTTTTCTTCTCCATCTGTCAACGTGTGATTACAGAGGGTCTGAGAGATTAGTGGAGTGTTCGTTTCCTCTGTATCTGTGTGTGTATTTCTGTGCATATTTGTGTGGGGGTGTGTGGGAGAGGGCATGGTTTAAGGCCTCCTGTCAGAAATATACTTGCTTACTCTGAGCTGGCAAGAAGATTATTTATAATCTTTGATCAGTCAGACGTATGTGTCAGTGAAGGAATCTGGAAGTAAACCATGTTTAAATTCCTCAGTGTTTCTCAGCAAAATCATATTTTTTCTGGGAATGTAATAAGTTACCAGAGAACCAAGTCTAAAGTTGGTGTTCTCCAAATTAAAAGAGCCAGTATTTCTGTATGCCTATATATTCCACAGATGCAAGAAAGTACACCAACTATGTACAGGTAAAGGAAACTGAAGTGGATGTTTATACACTGCATTGCATTAGTAACTGCTAATAAATATTTCTCAGTTAAGTTTTTACATTTAGTAATCCAATTAAAGTGGATTAAAGGAATATCATTCTTCATTACTGAATAAGAAATAGTCATGTGCCTAATGTGAACCATCTCCATGTCTGCTAAGAAGAGAGAGACGGACATGTCCAAATCTGCATCAAAGTTAAGCTTGCATATCCCATCCGTTATTCGTCGTCTAAACCACTTCATAATTCACACAGGGGGTCATTACCTAAACCAGCAGCACAGAGAGCTAGACATGGAGTCTACAGGCCACAAGCCCACTCCAGGGACACGCCCACTCCAGGGACACACCCACTCCAGGGACACGCCTCTGGAATGTGAGGGAAACCAAAGTGCACAATGCCCATCTTATGAAGGACCTTCTGTCTGAAACATCTTGTTTCTCTTGAAACACTGAATACTTCAGCACTGCAGTTCTGGCTCTGTATATGTCATATATGTGTGTGTCATGTCTGTGAGTCAGGTGTAAGTCACTGTACCTCTTTCTGGTTGTGTAAATACCTCTCTCTATATAACAGTGCACTCTGCCCTGGCAAACAGAAGAAGAATCAGTAAATAGCTTAGTAATGTTTGGTGTGGGCGTGTCCTTTGCTCCTAACCTGAGAACAGCTTTACGGGATCACTTTAGGGAAACAACGCTGCTATCAGAGCCTTTAGTCCATCAATATGTGCTATGAACTCAGTCATTATTATTTGTCTTATCTGCTCTCTTCCAGTGGTATGTGTGTCTTGCTTATTGTTGGATTATTTTGCTTGATATGTGTGGTTTAGGATTGCTGTAAGTGGTCCTTATCCGTTTGGCTGTTCCTGGGTCTGTACCTGATTGGACTGCTGTAAGTGGTCCTGATCTCTTCGCCTGTTTTTTGAATGTGCCTTTTGAATTTGAGTTTTGAATTTGAATTTGAATGTGCCAATTTTGATCTGTTTTGCCTGACTGTAGCTCTTTTAAACAGTGCACACAGTGGATGGAGTAAAATCCTTGATGTCTTTTATGTTTGTGCTCTTCCTGCTACCATGTTTCACATTAGTTTGGGATTTAGGGAGTTAGGGAAGTCTAAAGATACAGCTTTTCCCTCTCTTCTCTGTCTGAACCTAGACCAGGCTATAACAGAAGCCATATGAAGTCTGAACGCGTTCTATTATTTTATTAAATTTTTTTTCAGTGTGCTGTTTTCTCCTTTTCAGTGTGCTGTTTTTGGCATCGGAGCCTGCAGGTCTTCTTGCAGTCTCAGCCCACTCTGACCTCCTGCTGTGCTGTAATTATTCACATAAAAAATGTATTGCCCACATTATAGTACATTGTCTAAATTGTTCAGTAAAAAAAAAGAGGGGAGAGACTAGTATAGCTGCTATAGACAGCTGCTAATCTTCACTGATAATGAGATCTGGGGCGAATGGTCCCGTTTCGGTGGTGTATGTCCAGCCTTTAGAATTATGAGTAAAGAATCCATGACTCATAATAAATCAGCGCATGGAATGTGTATTAAACTCATGAGCTGAAATTAAGTAAGAAACCATTTTAAGCCAGAACTAAAACATGGATTCTTCTATATAGTGTTACAGTCAAGACCATGAGACCTGAGTGTGACTCAAAACCGGGTTTGAGAACGTCCACATCTACGACCACAACAATATGGCGGCAAGCGTTCCCTTCTTTGGACGTTTTAGCTTCGTGGCAAGCATGTTGTTTTTGTAATTAAGGCCATAAAGTTTGACCTTGATTTTATTAGGCTGTAAGACATTTTCCCACATGAGTTTGGGAGACTGAACGAACCTTCCAGAGCATTGCAGTGTTGCAGTGCTTGTCTGTGTTCCATAATTTAATGATATAATATATTGAATGCATTAGGAGCTCCTATCAATAAAATCGGGAAATTTCAATAGACAATATGAGCAGCATAGTGAGCCATCAGCTGCACATCCCAACCAAGCTGTAATCACACTGTATTCATTCATATTTTGGTGCATACAGGCTTTCTACAATATGCATGATAGAAGAAAATCAATAGCAGTGAGGCTCAACAGATTGCAGAAGTGATGAAATGGCAAATTTAACATCATTGTGTTTTCAGAAGGGTGTAATTACAGCATTCGTGTTCTTATGTTGTATTACAAATAATCAGAAAGAAATCATGGCACAATGACGTTTCATAATTGAACAGATCGTGTTTCGGTGTAAAATCTTTTAAAAGAGACTGTGATGAGAATGAGATGGCACACAATTAGTCTTAATTCTATGTATCTCGAGCTCCTCTAGTGCATCTGGACCCAGAGAAATGTGTATAGACTTTGGTAAAGAGTCGCTGGAGTTCCACAAACTGGTTAATGTCTTTAAAAACTTCTGACTGAGAGCACCTCACACTTCTCCTCGTCAGCAGCTGCCTTCCCGAATAGCAAACACATGTACTGCTCTTCTCTCTCCAGTCACCCAAGCACCATAAAGTCCATGTTTAACACTCTTTGTAGAGTCTTCCTGTTTGTGTATACTGAGCAGAGTTCTTAGGTCATAGACCAGACCCCATCCGTTCCATTTTTCATCCGTGTTCAGCACCCTCTCCTTGTTCCATTTCAGCACAAACATCAGTTGCATCTCTGATTTCTTAATGCTAAACACACCTCAGAGGTTTTTTTTTGTATTCATGAGGCAGGCAGGCAGCAAGTAAAGAAGCAAAAAATGATGTTCAGAAAGTGAAACAACTCCCTAAGACTTCCAAATACCAGCCTATACCTGCATTAAAAACTTACTTTACTAGTTAGCAAAATCTGGTTATTTTGAACAAAGTTATAGAAAAGTTTTACTTTTAGGTTTTATTTATACCTGATGTATTGCTAGTACATCTCAATAGAATGAATTTCTCAAATCCATCGGGAGATACAAAATCATAGAAAGTGGTATTTGATTCTACACATCAGGTGTCCATACACAGCACAGTAAGCACAGGTAGGGGAGGGGCGAAAACACACACTCTCACTGTTCTGTGTACATAAACTGGGAACTGTTTGACAATAGTGTCCATTCTATCACATGCAGTCTGTATTGGGTATGGCTTCATAGTGGATATGAATGTGTGTGTTTCTGTATTGATCAGTGACAGAAACACCACTGCAAGCAATACTTCTGCTGTTCCACAGAAGCAATACTTCTGCTGTTCTCACTGGTTACTTATGTATTATATACTATATACTATATACTTTTTAAACTAGTGTGTGGAAAAAAAAAAAGATTCCCAGTCTCCTTCATTGTGGCGCTTTATTTCATTCGAACACACCGTGCAGTTTCAGTTCCATATGAGTTTCCAAATACCTAGAAGAGAACAAAGCATAACAGAATGTTCATACTCCCGTCTGGATGCTCGCTGTCCGAACTGCACTGATTTACATAACAACCCAAAGACTTTGTTAGCAAGAAGAAAGAGACCAAAGACGTGAACAGACTGGTATTTAGGCATTCAAATGTATGAGTCAATCTGGTAGCGCTAATTCGAAGAGAAAAGCCTTGCTTGTATTTAAAGAGGCTTACAGACTTAATGAAGGAAGAAAACAATGATGATCACCAAAATAGTCATCAAGGCACCAACCAAGAACAAGGGGTGTTAAATTACATTAAGAAAGACCAGAAAACATCGTCAGTGCATCGACATTACAGAATTGGTCGTATTTGCATCAGGACACTGTTGCATCCTGGATTGCCACATGTACGATGCCTTAAGCAGTCAGCAAATCCAGCTTGTTCAGAGCAGGCAAAAAAACCAGTGGCACAGTCAGTCCTCAAGTGGAAGGGTGATTTGCAATGGGAGAAAACCAGTTATCTGCAGCTCCGAGTGTAACAGGCACACTGACAATGAACTCGTGCTCTGACTGTTTGTTTAATACACAGATGCAGGGAATCACTAACCTAAGGCATATAAGCACATGCAGAAATAATTCACAGCCACACTTAAATTTATCACCATAATGTATCTTATTAATTATATCATATATATTTTTATATATATCAATAATAACAGGTTACATATTAACATTAATGTTTAATATCATGTCTCTTTGCCCCTCCTCTCTATCTCTCTTTCTTCCCCACTCTACCTCAAATATCTATTAAAAGAAAAAAAAAATCTAACGTCTGTCATGCTTTTATAAATAACACTTCACAAAAAGATGACATGTCATCCTTTTAACCTATCTACAGATGAGTTATGCCAGGTGTAAGATATTTGTTCTCCTTTATCCAGCATATCCAAGCAAAACTGCATGAGATTCCCTCTGGACAGATCTATAGCTCATCCATCCTCTCCTCACTCCGTCCAGCCGAGCTGTATTTGTTTACAGCTCTCGCTCACGGTGTGGTTTTCTCCAAGGCCTCCCGCTTTACTACTGAGCTGCTCTGCGTGGTGCTTGGACCTCAGTGTATTACCAAACTGGATTGTGGGAATGAATAGGAGCTGCCAGTGTGAATCTACAGTGCTCACAGAGACTAATTACTATTCCGTTCCTCTCAGTTGTTCAGCTTTTAGTGCTCTGCTGGGATGTAAGCTGTTTCACGAGATCAAGACATGCACTGGAGGAGCACTACCGAGCGCATTTACTCTCTCTGGTAGAATGAGCTGAGTGCTGAACTGAACACTGAACAGTGAGTACTGAACACTGAATACTGGGTTCAAAGTTCAAATGGAATGGGACTGTTCCAGATGCTGTTTTCATTACATGCAGCTTTTATGATTTTGCCCAAACTTTGTCAGTCATTTTCCTAAACTTGTACTATTATGCAGTACTTGATACCTAAGCATGAGTGATATCTTGGTTATTTCAAGTTCCCTGTGATTTACATGTAAATAAATTCTTGTTTGTCTGTGATATAAAACAACTGATAATTTTACCAGTTGAACTGGATCACATTATTAACCATTTAACAATGCTCTAAATGTCACTGTACTTTCATAACAAGAAAAAAAACCCCATTTAAGAATGATAATAATAAATAAACCATTATAATTGGTTTCATCAATATTTTAACTTTTATTGATGACTATTGATGTTGGGAGGTAAGTCTCTGATTCATTAACCCATGCTCTTACAAACAGTTATTGTAGTGAGTTCACACTGCGTCTGATGTGCTCCCCCAGTGAGCTGATTTTCACGAGTGAACCTACACTGCAGGCTTTGAGACGTTCTTGCTGTATCACACCGCATTCTACACACCAACTAATTTTTAAAATCTGCAGGAGGTGAAGTAGAGCTGCTTACAGGAGGATGGGCTCCCTGTGGATCTTTACCTCAAAAATAAATGAGGGGAAAAAAGATTTAGAGATAAAAACAGTATTGAACTGAAAAAGATGTGATAGAACGTCAGCAAAAGCAATAGAACACACACCATGAGTGTTGTTTAGGTGTAACGTATTTGTGGAGAAAGCAAGTTTTGTCCATTATATTGTTCATGTTCTATTTCATTGTGGATGTGGTTGATGGCTGAAAGACTCATTACATGTATGTTAGTATTGACTGGCAATGATGTACATTTCTTGCAGTAGCCACAAAGGTGCATGTTAGGAAAGCGTTTTTGATTGCAGCTTACAATTAAAAGTGTCAACCCTTATTCTGGAACTAGTAACCATATACTACACATGGTTGTACAAGTCAAAATGGATCACAAGTGCCAATTGTTTGAATGCTCTTAAAATCTTTTTAGAATCAAAGTCATGGATGATTATTTAAAAGTACATAAACACACTCCAGTAAATTATATCTCCTGTATATATTTCATTTTAACCTAACCTATGGAAAAACCCGTATTCTGAAAGAAACTGACAGGCACTAGGCTCCATTCAGCAGTTACAGAAGTCTTTAAAAGATTCCTTTATGAGATGAATATTCATGAAGGAGAACCTGCTGCAGCATAGAAACTGCCTGACTTTGTAGACGGCAGGGGTCCCGATCCCAATCGTAACACAAAACGACCGGAAGTTCTCCAGCCTGGCCCAATCACAAGGCAGAACGATCTGAGTTCTCAAGCATGGCCCAATCACAACGCAGAACAAATGCGAGCTATCCAGCATAGCTCAATCATCGCACAGAATAACCAGAGTTCTTGTGCTGCTGTTCTTCTAATGGAGAAACTCTCCTACATCCCGCCCCATGCATCAGCCAATACAGGGGACCTGCCATGTTTTAGCAGGTCGTTGATGTAATTAGCCTAGACTCACAATAGAGCCATTTCTGCTCCACCACATATGCTTGAGCCTCATACGAGTGTGTCATTATCCCTAAAAGAAAGAAAAACACCACACATGATATGGCTGAGTGTATTAGTGCCCAAAGCAGGCCTAGTTCAAAGGAACATGTGTTTCTAAGGCTGTGGCCGCATTAAGAATGGATTTCCTCCTGTCTGACTGTTTTTTTTTAAACAGGTGTTTGTTTTCCATTGTTGATTGTGGATTAAAAATAAAATGCACAGGAAATGTTAACCCCCTCCCCCATAACAACCCCCCCCCACCCAATAAAAAATTTATGTTGTTGCTAAGCTTGCTCTCACTGACATCCCGAATCCCAAAAAATGTTTTTTTCTCATCATAACTTAAGTAATTGTCATAATTAACAGTAACATAAAATTTTATACTGTTCTGAAGATAGTATAAATTATCACTCAAAACTATAAATCATAAACGATACATTATCCTATATATGGAATCAAAGGAACTTTAAAATGTACCTTTAAAATAATATGTGATAATGTATTTACTCAGATCATTAAAGTCATGTTATTTATATAGACTTAATTAACGTTATTAAATAAAGTAGGAGTATGAACTGTAGATAATATCATGCAACAACATTCACCTTGAGCACTGTAATTTTTCACATTTGTGCCTCACATTTACTACTGAGATAATTATGATTATCTGCGTATCTTCTAACCAAATTACTCTTGCCACTAACCCACCAGTAAAATCCATCTAAAGCAAACATTTTTACTGCACTATTCTAGCTGTGTTTGGTGATAAAGAAATCAGTTCTGTAATTGAGTTATAAGCACTAATGAATAATGAGTGCTGTCTGCTTTACTGCGTTACTTCCCTAATGACCTCATTCCTGTGATATTTAAAGTGCACTGAATCCATTTGGACGGCTTCAACTCCTTTCTAATGGCGCTGCGGACAAACATGGAGCCATAATGGAGCCTCACACAACAATTTCCTCTAACTATCTTTTCAGTATTTTCATTACTGTCATATGCCGTAATGGACTTTTCTCATGTTAGATAAATCCATGACAGAGATGACTTTCAGGCCTATCAACCACACAATAAGACAAGTTCACTAAATACAAGCATATCCAATATCCTCTATTTAACCACAGATACAAAAAAATATATATTAAATACAATTCAGGAATGATCAATGTCCTTACAACCTGAGATATTAATCAGAAGAAGATATTAGTCCCTGCATGACCTCATCTTACAAAAGCACTATCAAGGGTATCTGTCTCTTTAATATTCCTCACTGGGTTGACTGTGGAGTTCATCTTATTCTCTAAGGCAATCAGGGAAACGTACTCCATCACCACCTTTTAATTAAACCAGAGCTGTTGAAAGAACTGTAGAGTGTACTGAGATGTCAGGAACTGAGTAGGAATGTAGCAAGGGCAAGAAAAAAACTTGTATGAAGAGCTTCAGTGCCATCAGGGCTCATGGTAGGAGGCACAGGAACACAGATGTCCTTTAAACCGAGAGGGAAGCTGACAGGCTTGCTTCACGTGTTTAAAAGTGGTTCCCAGTGGAAGATCTCAGCATGCTCCTGTAGACTAGTGAACAGCATCCAGGCAGGCAGAGCAGGTACTGGAGACACCAAGGTTGTGGGTTTGACTCCCAGCAAGCATACATACTGTCATGGTGATAAATATGTAAGTCGCTCTGGATAAGAGTGTCTGCCACACGCTGAAAATAGAAGAGGAGTCCGTCTCCGTGTTTCACCAAGCTGAGACATGGACGAGAGCAGTGACATGACAGGTGTTTCTCATCCATATCCTCTGATATCTGCAGAGCATATCCAGAATCTGTCATTCATGGTTCGAATCCGAGGAAAAGGTCATGAATTACATGTGAGGACATAAAACTTAGACTTCTGGTGATTTACACATCAGACGTAATATAAATTACTCCAAGACTGTGGGTTAAAGAGTAGTTAAGAACTCTTAACAGGAGGAGTGGAGGGAGTAGATTTTAAATTTGTGATCAATATGATTGAATGCAGAAAATCTCTCATATGTATTTTTTTTTTCAAAACAAAGATACAAGGAGTTCATATAAAATGGTGTTCTATTATTCTTTAATGCTTTCATTGCCTCCTGTACCTGAATCAGGTGTAGAGAATGTGTAGCTTGCTAGACCACTGTGTCCTGTGCAGGCTTGTACTGCAGTGATGAGCACATGCCCCTCAGGATGAATAAAGGACTTCTTATAAAAGGAATAAAGAATTTCTTACGCCTGTAGTGATGTGCGAGTGAGTGAGTTATAAATCAGGTGTGAGAAGTGCTATACATCTCAATAAATAAGTGCATATATTTTAAAAGTAAAAAAAATATATTCAAGAGAATGAACATTATGCAGTTGAGAGACTGTGAGAGAAGCGCCATGTTTTTTTGCACATTTTGCAGAAGAAATGAGGCCAGAACAAGGGCTCCTCTCAATGTCGGCTGCAGTTGTTGTGACAGAGCCCCTGTGCTTCAGGGATTGTCGGGGTCTGGAAGCCTCCACACAAATCCACACCCCAGCGGGACTCCACCAGTGGATGAGAAATCAGAAGTGCAATCAAGCAAAGCAGGGCTTGCGCCTGGAGCCATCAACAGCACGGCACCAGAGGCAGCAAGGAGAGACGCAGAGGCAGACAGAGAGAGAGAGAGGGAGAGAGGGAGGAAGAGAGAGAGAGAGAGAGAGAGAGAGAGACAGAGAGAGAGAGGGAGGAAGAGAGAGAATCAAGAAACAGTGCAGGTAGTGCTTGTGGCTTAGAGATTACAGCTGACTGGCTTAGAGGCGACTCCCTGCAGGTCATTTGTACCTGCTTCACTGAAAGCAAAACATTCGTCTAACTCACACACTGCCCTTGCCTTTATGATCTCGCATAACTAAAAACAATTTAACATAGCATCATGATAAATCATGATAAATATATATTATATTAAACAGTGAATTCTGACCTCACCATCTGCTTGGTTACGAAATGTTTTAATGCGTTATGACAAATATCAGATTTTTCACGTCAAAACAATTACCCCGCTAATGTTTTGCTAAGACTAGGGTTCTGCACCCAACTTTTCATTGTTTTATGCATATGTGGTTGGACTTTATAGGTCGTACTGGGCAGAACTGAGAGAGCATGATAAGACAATGTTTAAGAGAACAAACATTTATACATGTCAGGATGCTTATTTCTGTTTTAGGAGATTTTATCCCCTAATCTTGAATTTATTAGTTATTTTAGAGTTGCAGAATTGTTGTTGTTTTTTTTTTTTTAAATAATCAGTGGCCTTTTACAGACAGGGAAGGTAAAAACTGCACCAGAATAGGTCTAATTTCTCACTCTGGTGAACTCAGGTGAGCTGAATTGTTTGGCATGTGGCTGTTGGAGTCTGGTCGGTTATAGAAGATTATTTATTCTCTTCTAAACCAAGACAAATAGGGTTCATGTGGGGTGCTTGTTTGCTTAATGTGATTTTATTGCTGTAAAAGGATCAAGTGTTTGTTCTGGTGAGAACTGACCAAAGCCTTGATAAACAGCGATGAATGATTTTGTTATTTGTCGATTCTTTTAGTGATGTAAAGTTTGATCAAGATACTGCAGCGTTCAGAAATGAGGTGATGGCAATAACCCTCTCCACTGTGAATGTCTTTTCAGTACTGAGCAGAGTAAACAGACGGAATGCGGCCGTCCCTGATGGCATCTCCAGGCTAGTCCTCGGAGCATGTGCTGGACAGTTAACCGAGGTTTTCACTGACATCTTCAACCAGACACTGGTCCAGGTTGCTGTACCCATATGCTGTCACGCAGCCCGGCTCTACGAACTCCAATACCCAGGACACGTGGCGCAGCCTGAGAAGATCCTCCTCCCCTCATTATGAAATCATCAGTTTCCCATTAGTAGCCTGCTATACTTCCATTGTATCCTACCTTCTGTATATACTTCCATTATATCCTATCTTCTGTATATACTTCCATTGTATCTTACCTTCCTTGCAAAGTATTTCCAACTATTGGTAGGAAGTATATTGATTGGTTATTCTGATTATTCTGAATGTCTCTGGTTTGACCTGATCCTCTTTGATTTTTGTCTTTTGCCTTGCCCCTGTCACTCTTGCATCTAATGCATTGGAATGTTTTGACAGACTTGTTCTTAGTGAGCTGAAGGCCTCATGTCCACCAACAGTGGACCTTCAGCAGTTTGCGTACCGCATAAACAGCTCAACTGAAGAAGCCATCTCCACTGTCCTTCATTCTGCTCTCACCCATCTGGACAATAAGAACAGCTACATCCATTGCTTTCGGCTCCACCTTCAACACAGTCATCCCCACAAGGCTGGGCAGTCACCTGTCCTCCAGCCTCAATTTAAACACCGGTGTGCCTCAAAGGTGGGTACTGAACCCACTGCTCTCCTCCCTGTTTACTCATGGTTACGTACCACTGCACAGATCCACCATCATCAAGCCCGTAGATGACACCACGGTAGTCTGTCACATCAGCGATAATTATGAAACAGGGAGGTGATTCAGCACTTGGCAACATGTTCCTCCATCAACACTGAGAAAACCAAAGAAATTATTGTACCCATATATAAGGATTAGGGATAGATGAATTAATTCATGCCAGTGTTGGTGAGACCTAGATACCATGCAGAGATTGAAGTCATGTTGGGAGGTTTCCCAGTGGATCAAGACCAACATTTTTTTTTTTCTTTTTTGGTTGTGTTCTGTTTTTGTTTTGTGTCTTTTTCATGATAGATGAGTCACATTATTAGGGTGGGCGTGGGGGGGCTGGATTTATCAGTGAACCTGCAGCAATATTGAGAGGTTATGGAATACTGACCCTCTTATCAACCTGCATGAGTTTAAATTTTTGCAAGATTTTATTTTGATACAGTGTTGCGCGTGTGTGTGTGTGTGTGTGTGTGTGTAGCCCCTGGGGGAAATGTAAGGGGGAGGGCTCAAAGTTTAACTTTAACTTGTTTTTAATGTAAAGTGCAATACAAATAAAATGTATTATTATTATTATTAACTTTGCACAAACACTAAATTTATGTACTTGTGTGATAGTGCAAACTAAACAATGGATATGGATAAAGTGAGAATACAATTGCCTGGCAAATTGGTTGTTACTGTTACTGAAGTCAGTTTAATATCCCTCAGACTGATTGGCCTGGGAAAGGGGATTTTGGGGAAAATGTTCTAGAGGCAGGATAGCAAAGAGATATCACGCATCGAAGAGCAAGAAGCTAAGTAATGTGTCACGCAGTATGTGATGGAAGCTTGAGGAGTATTTTCGAAGTATTTGTGGTGATAGATAACTTTTTTTGTGAGCGTGAGAGTCGTGTTAGCATTGGGTTGTAGGTTGTAGGTCGCCTGTGAGCTAACGTGAACACACTGTGATTGGGACTGAGCAACTGAAATTAACAGCAGGTGAGTTGTCCTGCTGTGTTCTGTGGTGCTCCGTGAGCATTGTTCCTGCGGCAACTGGCAAGCTGTGTGTGTCCTCTTGACGAAGATTCATCGTTTTTATCGTCGACTGCCCTCAGGAGGAACGGGAGTTTCTCTCATCTCATGTTGGTCTGTTCCCCCGAGTGAGGGGACTCGAGCCGTGAATGACCTCCCTCCCTATTTTTCCCCTGAGTGAAGAGGCTAACCGATTAGCCACACCGCAGCCAGGCACCAAACAGTTTATTTGTGTGTGTGTGTGTGTGTGTGTGTGTGTGTGTGTGTGTGTGTGTGTGTGTGCGCGTGGGCCCACGTTTAGTTTTTTGAATCTCTTGAGTGTGTTGTTTTTTTTATTTTGTGTTCAGATGTACTGACTGGATTAGATGTTTTGATAGTGACTGTCCAACATTTTCTAGTGGTTGGCAGGTATTTCCAGTACGCAGAGCCTGTAAGGCAGATGTTTAGTTTTACACACATGTAATCTGCTAGATGGTATTAGAGCACAAATGTGCTTTTCATTTTATTATTTCATTGCTTATTTACTTTGTTTGGTAGTGAATGAACCTTCTCACGTGTCTGGTGAATATTCACATATCTGGTTTTAGTCATTTTGATATAGTTATTAGTTAAACGTACAGTTAGTTTACCGAAGAAACAGGCTAAAAACTCCTAGCCCACTAGTCCATTCCCCTTTAGGCTTCAGAACCAAGCTGCTCTCAGCTGCAGGGAAAGGGATACTCCATGTGAGTGCATGTACAGTCACAGCCACTTCACTTTCCGCAAATATCTAATCATCACAGGGCAGCAAGTCAATGCATGTAGGCATGTAAAAGTGGTCAAGATGACCTGCTGAACTTCAAACTGAGCATCAGAATGGGAAGAAAGGTGATTTAAGTGCCTTTATTGGTGCTAGATGGGCTGGTCTGAGTATTTCAGAAACTGCTGATCTAGTGGGAATTTCACGCACAGCCATTTCTAGGATTTGCAGAGAATGGTCAGGAAAAAATAAAATATCCAGAGCGGCAGTTCTCTGAGGGAAAATAATTTGTTGATGCCAGAGGTCAGAGGAGAATGGCCAGCCTGGTTCGAGCTGATAGAAAGCCAAAAGTAACTCAGTTACTTGTTACAAACAAGGTATGCAGAAGAGCATCTCTGAATGCACAACACGCTGAACCTTGAAGCAGATGAACTACAGCAACAGAAGACCACACCAGGTGCCACTCCTGTTAGCTAAGAACAGGCAAATGAGGCTACAGTTCACACAGGTTCATCAAAATTGGACAACAGAACATGTTTCCAGGAAACATGGAAAAATGTTTCCTGGTCTGATAAGTCTCTCTACTGCAACATTCAGATGGTAGGGTCAGAATTAGTCATAAACAGCATGTAGGCATTAATCCGTCCTGCCTTGTATGAATGGTTCAGGCTGGTGGTGGTGGTGGTGTGATGGGAAGGGGGGGTGTATTTTCTGGTGAAGGTGGTGTAATGGTGTAGGGTGGAGGTATTTTCTGGTGGAGGTCGTGTAATGGTGAGGGGGATATATTGCTAGCACACTTTAGGCCCAACTAAGCATCATTTAAACACTACAGCCTTCCTGTAGTATTGTGTCTGTCCATGTTCTTCCCTACAGGATAACACGCCGTGTCAGATCATCTCAAACTGGCTTGTTGAACATGACCAGTGAGTTCAATGAACCAAAATGGCTTCCGCACTCACCAGATCTCCAGTCCAATAGAGCACCTTCGGGGGTTTGGTGAAATGGAAGATTTGCATCGTGGATGTGAAGCAACTGCCTAGTCCTCTCAGGACTTTGGTACATATCAGCACGTACCAAAATCTCTGAAGAATGTTTCCAGCACCTTGTTGAATCTATGAAATGAAGAATTAATGCAGTTCTGAAGGCAAAAGAACTCCAAACCAGTACTAGCAGGATGTACCTAATAATGTGGCTGGGGAGATTGTGTGTGTCTAGGCAAAAAGGTGCACTGAGTATTGTTTTAACTGCCTTTGTGAGGGCTGGTGCCATGCTGACTGATATTACTTAACAGGGGCTTAACATAGCAAAAAAGCCTGTGAATATTGTTGCAGGTTTGCTTAAATAAAATATTTGGGCAGCCAAACATGGGCTCCCCTATCCACGGAACATGGAGTAGCATAGAATGGATTTGTTTAGATGTTGTTGGGGTTACACACCACACCACCACCACACCCCTGACTGGTCACATATACAAAACCGGAAATGAACACAATGAATGGTTTTTATAAGACAGCGTTTGAACTGTAGCTTGTTTAGAGTGTGACTAAACTCGCACGTAAACTTGCTTTGAAAGCTTTTAGGGTTGACTGCTGTGAGAGCAGAAAGGAGACCACACTGACCAGACCTGCAAGCCAGCCGGTTTGATTCCTGCATCAAGAGCCACCTTTTCTTTCTAGTTGCTCAATGGATAATAGATTAACATATAGAAATAATGCAATCACCCAAATCTGCCTCTTAATTCTAATTACATTTTATTTATCTTTTGTCTTTTTTCCACCTTCATCATTTCATATTGTTTTTATTTATTTTGTAGAACTGTTGTATAAAAGCAACAGAATGCGTAAGGTCAAGTGTTTCTGCAAATAACAGCACAGCTGTGATCTACGGTGACCAAATCACAGCCATGATGCAATTCACAATAATAACACACTGCCTGTTGTGTTCCATTACTTAATTATACTGTTTATCCAGAATGCTACGTATAAGAGACAAAATACTGCATAGTTAAAAATTGCAAAGAAATTGTCATGAGCTGGATTTGATTAGAGGGGACTTTGACAGATTGCCATTGTGCTACAGTTATTTAAGCTATGAACTGTGAAATCCAAAGAGAATATGGGTTTTTTTTTCTTTATATCAGTAAACTGAATTTGTGGCACCATATTGTGATGGAATGTTCTTGTCTAGAAGGTGGAATACTGTTAAAGTGAGTTGTAGTGTTGTACACTTTTTTGTATTTTGCTCTCTCTCTCTCTCTCTCCCTTCCTCTCCCCCCTACTCGCTCTGTCAGAACAGCTCATTACATGCATGGTCATGAGGTCTCTGACGGGATGTGGCTTGGTAATCTCTGGTAGATCACCCCTGACAGATCCCACCCGATTTAGCAATCAGGAGGGGTGAATGCCCCCACTACGTTTTGTGCACATGCGTAAGTGCATGAGTAAGGAATCCCTATCCAGACAATCTTATAATCTCTGCCTTGTTCACTGCAGCTGAGCTTAGGTTTCTAGCCCCAAACTGCCCCTGAGCTGGGAGGAACAAGCAAATAGTTATCAGTTATCATACACAATGCATGCCAACCATGTGGTTTAATTAAAAAAACAAAACAAAAAAAAACCTATAGGTAGATACAAAACTAGAGACACTGGAGGAGTTGGGGCTTGAGAGGATAAATCAGGGACACACCCCTAGCCTCAGCCCTCAAATTACTGAGCATGCCCAGAACGATGAAAAAATTAAGTTCTGTTTATGTCAGAGAAAGAAACAAGTTCCCTCAATATATACTTTGAATGGTTTATAGATGATATTCCAGATGAGTAACTGCAGTGTACTGTAGCAGGACAGTAGAGATATTCAAAAATGTGCACTTTGCTTGCATAGCTGAAGGACACCCGAAAGGTCCTGTTTCTTTGGAAACCTTGTGTACTTCACTACGTTTTTGAAAGTTTCTATACACACACACACACAGACACAGACACACACACACACCCACACACACTAAC
>JAOYMR010000012.1:16409109-16436263 GCA_025802075.1 Tenebrosternarchus preto | reverse complement strand
TATATTACACACACACACACACACACACACACACATCAGGCATATATTTAAATGTTCTACTTAAGAGAGATTTCTCACAGGAGTGAGTCCACAAGGTTTCTAGAGAAACAGGACCTTCAACAGATGTACAAGCAAAGTAAGTGTTTCTCTGTGGTGTCAAAACCTGGTCTGAGAGGGTCTGTGTCCAGTGTGGATGGGTGACTGACCTGCTTAAATGCAGCTGATTGAACTCATTAATCAATCACCAGGTTGAGTAGGTGAGACTTAACAGAGCAATCATCAAACACTGTTGTACTCCAGCCCTCCAGGACCACACTCTGATACCCCTGTTCTATTAACCTCACTACAACTTTGACTCTGTCTTTTACTACACTACAATAGTTACTCACCTGGAATCTTCTTCATAGGTATGTAGTGCTGAAAGGTTATGAAGAAATTTAGCCTATTTCAGTTTGAACTTTTGAATGTGGTTTTAGAAAATGTAAACATACGATTTAACAATTACATTTTCTGCATAACAACCAATGAGCATCATTTACCCAAAGAGGCACATGACACCCTGAGACATGCATGAACAAGGAGCTCAGTGCTGTAGCTCACATTTGAGTGTAGTACTGTACCCATTTGAGTGTAGTACTGTACCCATTTGAGTGCATATCACTGCAAGGAAGCAAAGGCGAACATCAGTATGAGCACCTTCACTAATAGTTTAGATGGCCTCAGTGCTGCTATGTATTTGGGAATCCGAACTTCAGCCGGTGTGCCTTTATCATCATGTAGGCAGTTGTGCTGGTGCAGAATGTTACAGAATGTTAGAGGAGAACAGATCATTCAGTGTCAAGGTTCTAGTGAATCCTAAGTGTTTTGTTGTTGAGGTACAGGGAAGCATTCTACTCCCTTCCTCCTCCAAAACACCATCACATTCATCTCTAGCCCACTGGACCGTAACCTCTGCCTTACTTCACCGATTTTCTGTCGGGAATAGCCTACACACAGCCACATGGAATACAGATCTTTTTAATTTTGTATAACAAATTAGACAAGAACATACTATTAATTCCTGAATTAATACTGTTTATCATCCCAGACTATGTTAAATAAAATCAAATAAATGTCTGAAATGAATCATCTTAAAGACGACTACATCTACCTGTGTTTGTAGCTTGAACAAATCACCACGTGAGACCCCAGGAAGAGAGGTCCTCTGCTCTGGGATTGACCTTGAAAAAAAGAAAAAGCCCAGTGGTGTCTTGAAGCAACCACACAGACCGTCTCCTAGCAACAAGAATGAAATAAATGTTCACATCAAGGCCGTATCTATCAGCAGGTATAACAGATAAGGCTATGATGAATTAGGACACAGCCTTGTCTAAACTATGGCTAAGTTTCAACATCATCAAATAAATATATTCATTTAAATTATTCTTCCTTCTGTAGGTCACGTTACTATTTGTAACTGTTGTTCAGCTTTCAGTGTTTTTTTCTTGACAATAAACACCAGAACTCCTTAAGTACCAAAATGATCCTTTTGATTATTTATATTTATAAGATGCTACATATTACAAATCATCAGTTCTTAATGAAACTAAATAAGGAACAACAAACCTGTTCCGATTTTTATCATGTATTAGGGCTCAGATAAGTGTAAGGATATTTAACTTATTTGTAAGAAAAGCTTTTCTAAAGGTTCACAGAAGAGGGGGCAGGACAATGTACAATCAAGCAAGAAATATTCTCACAAGAGAGATTAAAGCCAAACGCTGCTCCAGCAAACTGAAGAGATTGTTCTCAAACAATGACCCAATTACTGTGTGGAAAAACCTGCAGGGCATTGCCTGCTGTATAAACCCACAGTCCCAGACAATGGGTGACTGTCAATTAGCTGAAGAGTTCAATACATAACTACTGTTGGATGCAAAGACCAGAATCACAATAGCTCAACTTGACGCCCTATCTTCAGCTCTGCTTCCATCCACACCTCGTCAACATGTGTGGACTTCACTGGAGAAAGACCAGAGAAACACCAGGTCCAGCCACTTTCGGCCACGTCTCTGAAAGTTTGTACTTTTAGTTATCAGGCCCTTCAGCTCTGGAATTCTCTTCCTGGATGTCTGAGATCAATTGACAGCCTCAGTGCCTTCCAGGAATAATTCAAAACACTCTTATTCAATACTGCATCCTTTTCAAATTTATTACTTGGTCTTTAGAGTCTTTATTTACTGTCTTGTTGTTTTCTTTATTAATTTTTTTCTTCTATTTTTTCTACTTCCATTTTATTTTATTATTTGTATTTTATCTTATTTTATGTCATAACACCTGGCATAAGGCAGGATACAAAAGCATCTTATTTTACCCTTTATTAAATGACTGAGGCAAGAGACTATGGCCTCACAGGGCTGAAAAGGTAAAGAAAAAAAAATGCAGAACTGAAGGTTTGGTAGGAAACAAACAAAATGGAAACTGACTCAGAGCTCTGAGGGTGCAAACAAGATACTAAGTGAATGTTCATCTACCTGTTTTTACAGGAAAGGGGACTGAGGAAACCGAACAGAGGCGTGGCCAGGGGCTAAAATAGGAAGGTGGCGACAAACGCTACAGAGTGGGAGGAGTTAAAGGCTGGAGGTGTGGCTCATTGTAATAAACTTTTAAACTATTATGAGGGCCAGAGCTACTAAACTATAGAACTATAAGTGTTCTTTGATCATATCAATGTTATGAATATTTTCACACTCACACTGTTTTAGTAATCTTTATATTTTTTATATAGAATATTTTATGTTATATACATTATATATATATATGCATGCATGTGTGTGTGCATGAGGATGTCTGTGTGTCCATACATGTATGCATGTAAGATTTAGAACTTGTCTCTGATAGCATATTCTGCTGTGTATTGTTAGCTACTGTATAACCAAAGACAACGTTATTGTTTGTGTGAACATATTTAGCCAGTAAATACTGATTCTGATTTTGATTCTAATAGGAGTTGACATAGATCACACAAAAGAAAGACCAAAAAAAATGCTGTCTTTGATCATGTGTGCTGGGTGCCTGCCTTTCCAGTGAGTGGCTGACACAAGGACTCTTATTTTGTGTTTACATCTTATTGGACAGTGAGGATGAACATTGCCTGCAAGCCAAGCTCCAAAAAAAAATCCCACAAAGCCTTCTCCCTGAAATCCCGCTGAGAACAGATAACTTTAGACACTGTGTCAGTGTGGTAGAAGTGATTTGCCTGTAGAAGACAATGTGTCAGCATCCCAAGTAATGATAGTGTGAGCTGTGAGGGAGAGCCATGCGAGTGGATCACATGCACTGATATCAGCTCAGAAACGTGCACCACTGTCATTCTGAAGAGGAATTACTGGCCACCAAATCAGAAGCTCTCTCTTTCCAACTTGTGCAGGTTCTGTTTTGGGTTGAAGATACACAATTGCTACAAAACCCAAACTTTCAAAGTCGTTCCCTGGCAGATAACAAGCCCGACAAACCAACACCAGATACATCTGTATTTCTATATTTGTATTTCTATATCTGTATTTCTGTGGTCTTGCCCCTTAGTGCCAGACTAATGTAGGAATCTAAGTTTGATCTAGGCAGATTCTAGTCTTTCTAAAAAAGCCTTTATCGCACACATCAAATCACTCTAGTCAGTGTTCTTGTATGCTATTATACTATTATGTTTTCACATACATGTTCTTATAAACTTTACTATTCTCTATAGTCAGTGTACCCATGATGAACACCCATCACTTTTGTGACCCCAAGTATTTGGGGGCAGTTTAATGCCAGCATGCAGTGTGCACTGATTAAAATACGCATGCAAAGGGTTTTCTAACTGCACTGCAGTAGAACTGATAGGGCATTTTATTTGTTTATTTATTGTTAAATAATCTCTGGGCAGGCATCATCCAGAGATTCATTTTCTGCTTGGGTGAACACAACATCCAAGTTTGGGTTTGTATTAACTTGATTAACCTGTGCAGCGTAGCAGAGGCTAATTTTCATTTTTGAAGAAGGGAGTCACTTGCTCAGATCGCTTTGGATTCTTTCGATCACAATGAAGACTTTGAAACAACAGAAAAGATTGCTACTGTTAGCAACAGCCGTTTTATCTGTCCAGGTACATCTATGACAGGATATTGCCAAGATAGTGTCAGGATGTGCTGCTGTATCTCAGTGGTTGCCAGTAGACGGGTGAGAAGAGTGGAGGAGTGGAGCTGTAGTACAGTTGCTGCCTCTCTCCTCTGAAATAAGACATTTTATATTCCTGCAGGTATAGGTGCCCAGCATCTAATGTTAAGGACTCCACTTACTTTGGCTAAATTCACATCTATTCTAGTGTCCCTATAGAAAAATACTACATGTGGCTACACACAGTGTTCCTCTTCCAGTCTCCACTGTTGGACAGAAAGAGTGATGGGCAGGGATGCCTGGGACTGTATTTTGAAGTCACACACACTTATCCTGACCAGAACATCTTACAATGTTTAACCATGCTACAGAAATAGATAAACATAGTGATAGGACTCTTATTAGTATACCAAAAACAGGTGATTGATCCTCAATCCTCCACAAGAGAAACAACATTGTTAACCATTGCACTATACCACCCATACTATATAGGTATAGTGTACACCTATATATACCAACACACACACACTTCGCGATACACACACACGGTCAGAAGGTGCCTGCTCTGGCAGCTCTGTGTGTCTGCTCATGCGGGTTCAGTGCAGTGTAGCGGTGGGATTGACACACTTGGGTTAGAAGGATATGGGGTTGCCCCTAACGAGGAGGCGTGGCCCCTAACGAGGGGGCGTCACCCTTAACAAGGAGGATTTCCCATCTACATTTCTGCAGTGACCTCCCAGGCACGGGAGCAGAGACTAAAAAGCATCGTTCAGCACTCCGCCCCTCACCCTTTCCCGTCATACAGCAAGCGGAGGAGAGAGGCCACGCCCCCTCCTCGTATGGCAAGCTCTCCCGTGGCTGGAGGAGACAATGGCACATGAACTCCACACACACTACGACTGATGGTGCCATTTGTCAGAGAGCACGAGAGAGACCGTATCCTAATTATCTCTTACTAACACACACACATACAGACAAACCATATTTACTCCACTCCAAAACATTCTACTGCAAATATACTCAGTATCAGCTTGCATTAAAAATAAATGTAGGGAACTCAAACTCTATAGTGAATAATCCTAAAAGAAAATATGGGACTTTAAATGGTACAACCATGAGAAAATCTCATGAATTAAGAAATGCATCACATCCTAACAACCTCCATGGATTGAACGTATGACATTTATCCAGCTAAATGGGTTCCTCTACAAGAACAATAAAGACTATAATATGATAGTCCAAGTCATATATTAGGTGTCTATAATGATTACTGAATTATTCATGATGGTTACTGAATTACTATTTTACTATGTAAACAACCAAGGCCAAGCAAAGAATAATTATGCTAAGTTTGGTCTGACCCAATAATATGTGATCTACTTAACACTTATTTAAAACCTGTGCCATATTAAGACATTTATTTAAAACATATGCCATATTTTTAAAACCATCAGAACCCAGAAAAAATAAAAAGGCTCCAAAATATTATTTTTTGAAGAAACTAAGCACATGTCTGATTAAATCCCCTCTCAAGTGGTGGAATGATGTCCGATGAGTCCGGTTTGCAGAGCTAGCATTGAGGATTAGCTGCTCTGTGTGTGTGTGTGTGTGTGTGTGTGTGCGTGTGTGTGTGTGTGTGTGTGTGTGTGTGTGTGTGTGTGTTCTCATATGAGAGTCCTATGAGTACTGAACTGAGCAGGAAGCAGATTAGCCCAGTGAGTGTCAGGGACTGACACACAGGCACAGCCTGGTTCAGCTGGGAGCAGCCCCAGCTCATTCCATGCCTGCCGCCATGACACGGTTACCACTGACAACAATACATCATCCTCCGGAGGAACATCACAGCCACTCACTCACTGTGTTTCTGTTGCTCTTGTCTACTGCTCCTCAGCAGATGGCCTTGAGTGACAACCTCATTAAGTTCAGACGGGATGGCTTTTTTTCTCTTTTTTTTATAGATTAAATTTAAATGGTTCAGTTTAATCTAAGGGGAAAATTACAGGATGGTATATTTTAAAATATTTTTTAAAATCTCAGCATGCAATTAGGGCGAGGAAGGGAGAAGCAAAAGAGGCTCATAAATGGGTCATAAAATCTGTTGAAATAAAAAAGCTGCTGCCTTTTTGAAAGATCAACATTTTAATAATCATTTATAAGTGAATTACTAGGCATTTAATGTATGTTTTAATAATGGCTTAGAAGTTAGTTACTGTGCATTTAGTGTATATTTGAAATGGAAGGTTGTTTCAAAGAAGGAAAGAAAAACAATAAATGAATAACATTTACCGAGCCACTAAATGATAATCCTATTTTCAGTGTGGATTCATGTTTTTTCTTCAACTGATGGTGTTCTAAATGAGAGCCTGGTTGTCAGTGTCCCCTGTGTCATGACGAAGCTTAAAGCTTGTTAGAGGTGTGCATGGCCTGGGCAGAATCACAGCCCTGCTCAGCATAGCCCACAGTGCTCAAAGGCTTCGTCTGACTGGCTGTGGGGTCATGCTGACACAGGCTACAGTTATCTGGTAGTTGCAGGTTTCTGAGCTGGACACTGCTCTCTACCAAATGTACAAGAAAAATGCATGATGGGAAACAACATGAAGATGACTAAGGTTAACACACCCTGGCATAAAAGCTAAGTCACATTTAAGCTCCTGGTTCGTATCTTAAAACTGGCTACAACAAACTAATAGATCCTCCTATAAATGTAATTTTAAAAAAATATGGCATTTAAAGTTTTTTTTTCCATTATCATAATCCTCCAAAGGAATATATATCCGCCTGGGCTCATACCAGTGTAGTTTCATTTTAGGTATTAGGTGTTGACATGCAAGTTAGCTAATCCACAGAGATGTACTTAACACAGATGCCCAACAAAAACATGTTTGGATAATTATTTGGTGTTATCTGAAGGTGTATTGTATTGTTGTATATTTGGTATCCGATGGTGTTATCTGATGGTGTATTGTATTGTTGTATATTTGGTATCTGGTTGTGTTAGTATTGTGTATTTGGTATCTGATAGTGTTGAATCAGCACATTTTAGACTGCATTTCATTACCCAAATTCCCTAAATTTCAAAGGAGGGACATTCTAACCAAAATAACAGTCTAATGACAGTTAACAGTTTTATTCGGAAACTTGATAGGTAGGAGTAATCTTAATAATTTTTCACTACCTAATTTGTTATCTCTTGTGAGACATGAACAGTCTACTCCTGTGTCTACACAGCATTCAGTGCTTAAATGTGGCTTCATAAGGATGTCTCTAACTGAGAAGGACAGCATCTTTTTGAGACATGGGTCCTTAACAGTGATGGATTTTGGTTTCTGGTAAATTAAATTAAATTAAATTAATGAATAATTAATGAATACAGAAATGCTAGAAACAAACAGGAACATAAATAAATCAGGACACTATGAATTAGAAGAAACAAAGAGAACCCAATAACTTAACTAGAGGAGCTAGACTGGAGCATACCTAAAATTAGAGAGAGAACCAGGAGTCAGGAGAGAGAAACAGGAAACCAGAACAAAGATCTAAGAGTCTGAAACCGACTGAGATGAGGCAGATTGTCAGGGACACCACGACACCAGTGGAGAGGAATCATGACAGCTAACATCAGCACAAACCAAATAATAAACCTAAACATGTAATGTGTTGGGCATCAACATGAGCACTTACTCTAACTCCCAAAAGAATGAGGGACGGACCAAGGACAACCTGCAATTCAAACCCTAATATCCAAATGGGATAGGACACTCACAGGACCAAGGGCAGCAGGACGTAACTGTACACTGAGTTGCTAGTGTAGTAGGCACACCTGTTTGGTGATGGTGAGCCTCTTTTTGGCATTCAGAATAGCATGAATTCTGTAATTCTACAGAATGCTGTGACATGCAGATCTGATGGTTTAGCACAGTTGCTGCAAATTGGGCAGCTGCAGAGTTTGGCTGGGAACAGCCCTTACCACCTAATTTCAAAGATGCTTGAGGCACTGGAAACTCACTGCTGTGTTCCCCGAGCAATAAATGCCATTGTGATGTGATGCGTCATCATGCTGGAAGTGTCCATCTTCATGTGGATCAAATATTAGCCAAAGAGGGATGGACTTGGTCAGCAGAGATGTTCAGGTACACTGTTCTTCAGTGGGTATCAGGAGCCATGATGTGTGGCAGGAAACCTTAACCTGAAGCGTCCCACTGCCACTAGCAGCCTGCACAGATGACACAGAGCAGTATGGCTATGCGGTAAACTCTGATCCTTCCACCATCGCGCTGCAGAAGGAGGTTACGTGCTGTAATGGTCCAGGTTTGATGCCCAGCGAGGTGATGTCCACTCACAGCTTCACTGACAGACACTTAGCATGGCCTTCTGCTGCTGCAGCCCTATTCAAACCCAGTCTGATAAGTGCTGTGTTCCAAGATGACATTCTCCACACTAGTGTTGAATTTGGATGCGATTTTCCTGGTTGTGGCCTGTCTAACAGTTGTGACAGCACTCGTTTGGGAGATGCTAGAACTGGCATATCTAGGGCCAGCTCTCTTCTGCAGCACTGTGTCAGTGTTAAAGCACATCTTGCTTCACTTACCGCTACTCAGAATGAGGAGTACTAGTCTCCTCCTCCAGCTTCTTGAAGGAAATGTGGCCCCTGGGACTGTACTTGCCAAATGAGACACGGGAACACTGCAACAAGGTTCATCTGTAGTGATCTCATCCTTAGCAATAAAGTGCAGGTTCTTCATTGCCAGGTGACTCCAGAAACGAGAGTGGCTGACTACAGTCCTCTGAGGAAGAAAGGAGAAGAAAGGAGAACAAAGGCTCACCGCTGGGTACGAAGTTCGAACAGGATCACAAGATCACAAAGACGGATTTGAAAAAAGGGCTCAACGGGACTGGCATAATCTGTCAGATTTTCTAAAGGTAGCAAGTTAATCTAGACCCCTAAACTCTACCCTTGAGGAAAGCATACATCATTTTTATCAGTATATGGAGGGCTATTAGGCTGACACTGTCATGAAGTTAACTGTCATGGAAGGTAGATAAGGATTACTGTTTTTGTGAAAGGCACCGCGAGGTTTTGATTAAAATTTTGTTGGCTCTTAAACAAACCATTCATCAATCTCTGCGGTTATTACTGCAGTTATGTGCAGTTTTTAGAGAGGGATGAAAACAGATACTCATCTGTAATCAGTTCATGCACCAGACTTGTCTTCCTCCTCTTAACCATGAACAGAAACGCACACGATCTCACCATGTTTTGATTGACCATTAATTCTGCTCAGTCCACACACACACACACACACACACAGACACATATCTTGCCCTCTTCTCTGAGGAACAGTCCCCTTTCTCCTGAATGCATCTCGACCAGACAGATAGACTTTTGTAGAGTGTGCCCAACAGCTGTCAGATGAAGGTCAGTGTTCTGCTGGGGCCTATCCGAAGCTTATACTCAGTGTTTGACCCCGAAGAGGAAGGAAGGCTTATCTACAATCATGAACACGGGTTGCAAAAGTGAAACGAGTTATTAATGTCAGATAAACAAGTTGAAAACATTCACACATAAAGGGAGCCGCAGGAAGACTGGGCAGTAGGAGGAGGGTTCGATCGGGCTGTGCTGCAAGGCCGAGGTCGTCAGGATGGGGGCTTTCAATGTGCGGTCACTGCTCTGAGGAAGTGTTTTACATTTCGTCTCTGACAGATTTGCTTTTCAACTGGAAATCAGCATTTCTGTTTGCAATGACAGAACTGCAGCCCCCCCTAGACACTCTTTCACTCTGCTAGTGGAGATCAAGTTTGACACACTAGTGCAGAAGAACTTACTCCAACATGTTTGAAGTTATGGGGTTAATATTATAATAGGTCGTTTGTATTAGAAGACCTTTGTCTTTGTTGTTTGTATTTTTGTATGAGGAAATAATGCTCAGTATTATATTGTATATTGTAAGTGTAATAGATAAACAGATAAACTCCTGCTGCCTGCACAGGTGATTCCTGTTGGTGATTCTCTGGACGTCACACCTGTATTCACTTTCACTTTTACTAAAGTGCCGTTCACTCCAGCTTGTGTCTGTCCTGCAGTTGCCCCACATGCAACCTTGACGGTACAGAAAATATATGGAGCCATTCTGGATAAAAATGAAAAGCTGGATACAGTAAAAATGCTCAGGCAATTTATAGAATGTAGTAAATTGTAAATAAACCTAATGAAGATTGTCACTACTGATGTTCTTTTAACCAAATTAACTTCACTGAACTCATTTAAAAGTTTTAGACATGACAAAATGAATGAACCTTTTAAGAGAATGCTGATTACATTTATTACCATAATTTCTGTTCAGTTATTTCATGAATCCAATTATGTACCTTTTACATTCTCTTCTTAGCCAAAGAATAAGCTTGTTTTGATATTCATGTTAAAATCACCTGGCATCTACTCCAAGTCAAGCAGCTGTTGTAGAGCTAATTCAGAAAGGACACCATTGTGAAGGTCAGTAGCAGGTATTTGATTAACGTGCAACAAAATGACACTTGAAATAAAGTGTGGCACCTCCCATATCAGGCTAGATCAATTCTACGTAATTCCAAGAAAAGCAGACTTGATGTGTGATGCAAATACAATCACCAGGCCTCATTACTATTGAACACAATATAACTATGAAAGCAACTGCAAAGGACGTGCTGATATTAACCCATAAGTACTGCAGCAGTGCTCAGCCATTCATTAACCTTTTGATGCAGAGTTTTACATGCGCAGTGGCTGTCTAGGTCCTCTGGACAGATGCACAGCATGCTCTGAAATGAAGCACAACTGTGTGTGTGTATCTTATGCAAGTTACACACAGACAAATATCCCAGCTCCTGAACTTTCATATTCTACCACTGTACGGTCTTGATCTGACTAAGACATTAGTGTATTCACTAAAGCACATTCTATAAAAAATCTAATTATAGTAATAATTATCAAAGCATATTCACTAAAGGATATTAGCATATTCACTAAAGAATATTAGCATATTCACTAAAGGTTAGTGCTTTTACCATCAGTTTGACTGGTAGGAGGTATGATGCAAGGCCTGTATGATACGCAGTATGACTCGTACACAGTATTATGCCAGTCCCTCCTGTTTAACATTCAGTTAGTCACTTTCTTTGCCAAATGTTTGTATGTATCAGTTTTCTAAAACTTTAATTCAAGAGTAAGCTTCTTTGTTATGCATTGAGTAGGCTACTCTCAGTAAAGGGTAAACAACAGCTAGTAGCAAAGCCAACACAAAGCCAGCGAGCTAACAATTTCCTGTTTAACACTGGCTCCCATTCAGTAGTGTTATAGGTACAAATTCCTTTTTAAACAGTGACATGGGGTGAAGTTCATTCATCATATGGATAGCATGAATCTTCTTTTTTTATTAGCCTGCTTCAGTTGGTGTCACGAATTTCAGCAGTTTTGCATTACCAAGCTGATCTGTAGTGGGTTCTTCATCTGGCCGTCCCTCCGTGTGGCGCTTGGGCCAGAGTCATCGAGCAGGTCTGGGATCAGCTCTGCGTCAGGCAGGTTTGGGAGAGCATCAGGGTAGCTGGGCTTTCAGGCTGATGTTACAGCATCACCTATTGTGGTATGTATTCGTCTTCACAGTAGTCTTTGCACATCCAGGAAGAAGCTGGCTGGCTAGGAAACAAGCAAAGTTACAAAGTTTGTAACTTTGACTTAAACCTCATCCAACATTCAACCACAACGAATTCTGACTTGTCCAGAATGAAAATACTAACCTTCAGTGTTCAGGATTTACAACAATGAACTGCTATGAGCAAACTGGCAGGTGTGTTTATTACCTGTAAAGGATGAAAGATCAGTTACATTTTTAACATTGTATTTCTGTGTCTGTATCCAACATTTGCAAAGCACTAAGAAACATCTCAGGCCCTCCTAGATAGCAGATCTTTTGCTCATCTGTAAGACATGGACGATTAGCCAAACTTTATACTCATGATTTCTCTTCACAGCTGAATCTCTTCACAGCTGAATGGAAAATGCTGCACAATCAATGGTGGTCCAGACAAATTGAGCTTTTCTCAGATGTCTTGTTTTCACTTGAGTATTTGTTCAATTATTATGTGAGTAATTCACTCAGTTTGGGGTGCACAGATGTCTTTAAAGTTGTCTTATATAAATTGCTACATGCTTTATGAATACTGGTTTATGGAATTCAAAGTGCTGTCTGTAAATTCATTTGGCCCATATTAGCAGCTATATCTTCACATTATCTGTCTCACTTCACTCTTTTTCCTTTAAGAGAACACACATTCCCAGTGGGCCAGGTTGACCGTTAGCATTACTGTCCTGATCCAGTCTTTTACATTTTTTTAGCACAAATATTTTTGTACGTCCTTGGTTTCTAAAAACTCATCAATAGGTGTTTTTATGCTTTGTGACTGGATCAAATGGAATGCCTGTCACACACACATCTGACTGAGCTGAAGGGGACTCACAGTTATTACTCAGACTCATTAGAAGTTGTGTATATATACACACTAATACACTATAGCAAATGCTACAGGAAGCCTTTAAGGACAGCAACCTCTCTTAATCCTACAGTCCAGTACATGCATACAACCCTAAAAGCTGTCAGCTCTTGTGCAAGTTCTACAGTCTCAAGGCACTGGGGTAAACACCTTTTCTTTTTTCATCATGTTCTTCTCAACTTTGGTGGGAGAGCATTTTCTTTCCCTGAGAAAAATGGCGGCTCGGTATGATTCACTTCTCCAGTAGATCTCCTCTCAGAAAAGAACTCTGAACAAATAAAATAAAAATAGTGGAGATCTTTATCTTCAAACATTTTGTTTAAGAGTCATGTCAGTCAGGTATGGGAGAATTTTAGATTTAGAAATTTTGGTTTTAGGATTTGAAAATTTAATAATCCATTCTATTTATTGTAGTTGAAATTAGAAGTCTACAGCAGCTCCTAGTAAAATTCACAGGTTTTGCTTGAGGCTATTGTGGTGTGAAGAGATGTGAGCTGCTCAGTCCTCCCAACTTCACCACCAGCATGCCTTGCAATTCAGGGTTTTCATCCAGGACACAGATACACTCGGGTAATGGTAAGTCGGTAAGCAGCATCCAGGACACAGCTTCACTCAGGATACCCACCAGGCCTGAGCACTGTGACATGAGTAATGATGTAAAGAATGCAGTATATGCAGTATGAAACAGCTTGCTAGAAAAGGGACTCGGTGAGGAATGTAATGCTTCTTCGGGAGGTGTCTTCATAAGGGTGTGAAACATGTACAAGGATTTTTGGACTTGGTGAATTCAAGTAATTTTTCATGCAATTGCAGTAACTTTCCTTTTATTCAGAAGCACATTAGGGTACTCCCCATATTCAGTTCCAGGTATCTTAAAGTACTCCAGATTGTTCCTTGTGAATTGTTGTATGATCTGAATGATTTATTTAATTTTGCTGTAACAGCATAGCAAGCTGTTGGAATAAACAGGATGACAGACTGCATTCTTGGTGGTTACGCCAGGTGGGCAGGATCTCCTAGATTGACCCAACTGCAGATGAAGTGGACTAAGGAAGAGGTGCAGGAAAACATGGCAAAAGAAAATGGAAAAAGAGGCAGGGGGAGGCAAAAGCTCACAGCTCCTCCCACTACACTACAGGGACAGTGGAGGGAATACAGAGCATGCCTTCAGAATGAGAGGAGTGCTTGGTGAGGACATAAGGAAGGAATTAAGCTCCACCCATCTAGATTGAATAGGGAAATGAGAGACTCCAGCCACTTCCAACACAAAACAAAAAGGAATGAAGCCATTTACATTATCCTGATTCAGGAATCAGATAAGGGTCCACGCTACTGAGGGACCTCACAACATTAGAAAGCAAGAAAACGCCAACAACTTCCAAACTAAAGAGATTGAAGCCTACTATAACCACCACACTACAGAAGAGACTCCTTGGGTCTTTCTTGAAGATGATCAGAAGGGAAACAAAAGCATCTGAAAGAGAGGGGAACCCTCCTCAGAAGAAACAACACAAGACAAGCACAATAAAGACCAAAGAAAACAGAGGAAAACCAAAAAAACAAAAAAAAACAAAAGAGCACCATCAACTAGGACTGACACAGAATACTAGCAAGCTTAACATACATGTAACACAAACAGATACTTCACAATGTGAGTGGCCTTATATAGAGATGAGCCACCTGTGGGAGGAGATCAGGCAAACGAGCACTGATTTAATCCCCAGCTCATGGCCTCCTTCTATTGGTCGACTACCAGTGTTGCAAGTGAGGCATTATAACTACCTTTAGAAATTTCATCTAAACCTGTAATTCTCCTGGCCAGTGCCACATAGAGGAGGACACATATTTGAGGTTCCTCTTAAGGTTCTATCTATAAACCATCTTAAAGATCTTTTCCTTCCCTCTGTCCTCATTTTCTTATTCACCTCCCAATTGGTCTCATTGGTGCATTTCTTGACTACAGCTATCTATGACGCTTAAGATCATATGTGAGTCAAGGAAGATGAGCGAATACTTTTGGCAATATAGTGTATAAGACCAATAGAGAGGCATTAGGGCAGAGATAAGGGTTAGGGTAGAGACAGGTGTTAGTGTAGTCATAGACGTTAGGGTAGAGACGGGTGTTAGTGTAGTCATAGGCGTTAGGGTAGAGACGGGTGTTAGTGTAGTCATAGGCGTTAGGGTAGAGACAGGCGTTAGGGTAGAGACGGGTGTTAGTGTAGTCATAGGCGTTAGGGTAGAGACGGGTGTTGTAATAAGTGTTACAAGGATTGTAATAAGTGTTAGAGGGATTTGTCTGCCACATCGTTGTCTGTGCAGTTTGGCATTGGAAGCCATAGGTTAAGGGTGACTCTGAAGGAGTTAACAGAAGTAGCTGAAAGGTCTAGCCAGCAGATGTGGATTAGAAGAGCTCAGACTAGTTGGGGTGACACACCATAAAGGTGGAGTGGTTGAGGTTGTCTCCAGATGGAACAGGAGCCACTGAACATGTATTAACAATACCAGTAAGGCTCAATATGGCCTTAGTCACCAGAGATTCCAGATTCCAGGGCTTACATATAAAGAGGTGCGGCTTAGATCAAAAGTGAACTAGAATGGTGGTGAAGCTGGGATGCCAGACCTCACTGCTGAACCTTCTAGAGGTGGAATTAATTTAGCAAAACACTGGTGAAGGGATGTGTCTACCTGATGACCCCTGAAAAGAGCTCATAATGAGTTGGCTGTTAGAATGAAGAGAGTAGGTAGCGCCTATGGGAAGCTCTAGTGAACGGGCATAGGAGATTTTACATCTATTCCTGTTTATAAGCATTTATTTATTTAATTCCTATTTATTTGGCAGCTTTCTTAAAACCCAAGGTTACTTGGATCACGTCAAGATTAAAAGGACAGTGGAAAATGCTTATGACTATGTGGTAGATAGAAGAGAGCAGTGGTGAGTAAAGAGGAAGGAATTAAAGTGAATTCCAGAGTTTAAGGGCACAGTAAAGATTAAATACTTCCAGAAATTGAGGGCACAGTAAAGATTGAATACTTCCAGAGATTGAGGGTACAATAATGATTGAAAACTTCCAGAGATTAGAAAGCTCCGAAGGAAATGCCTGCAGCAGAGAAGTTCCTTCTGAGCAGTACTACAGGGAACCTAGGAGAATAGGTACCACTGTATAGATATACTTCCTTTATGATATTTAATAGAGAAATTAGATGGAGAGAATAACAATATCTAAAAAATGAAAATAACAGCTACAGTAATAATAAAACAATATCTACAGTAAGAATAAGACCAACAATAGATATCATGCAACTACAGTCAAATAGGTAAAACAAAAGGGATCAGAATTAGGAGACGGTGTGCAACACATCAATATTATTATATGAAAATTAAACATGTACAGAGGCATCCATACAAATAACCAATGATCATGTCACTACAGTGTAAACTGTAACCAGTAATAAGTGCATGTCAGTACAGTGTAAACTGTAACCAGTAATAAGTGCATGTCAGTACAGTGTAAACTGTACGAAAAGAAGGAAGTGCAGCTAAATTGACTGTGCACCATAACAGACCAATATAGCCAAGTCTGAGAATATCCGAGAATATTTACATGACAGAACATTGCAAGCTAAGCACTGAGAGTAAAGTATACCTAAAGTAGCTGTACATTGTAAATTGTACTATGTAAATATATTAATAAATGTGCCATATATATGGATGTTTAGATAAGGTAACAGAGCACCGTGATATTGACCTACTAGCTGATGCTCAGTGAGTTTATAGTGGTTCACAGTACAATTATGATGTTCTGACACTGAACAGGAGTTGTAAAGTGTTACCGCCATTAGAAGAAACAAGCTCCTATGCTTGTACAGAAGAATGGCTGCAGCTGCTCAATGTGCTCTGATTGAGCAGTATGTCATGGAGAAGGTGTGAGATGTTGTTGAGAATAGCAGTGAGATGGTTCAGTGGTGTTCTGCCGCCACCTCAAAGGCTTCCAGAGAGCAATGCCTGAATGATTTGAGAATGATTTGCATCCTTACTCCTGATTTGCATCCTTACTCCTGATTTGCATCCTTACTCCTGATGCAGCCTCTCAAACACACTGCATCTAAGAAGATGGCACGGAACAGTCGAAGATCGCCAGCATCCTGCCGTGCACATTAAAGAACCTGAGCTTCCTCAGAACGAGTAGAGTCTGTTCTCCCCCTTGAGAACGGATGAAGGTGTACTGAAGTCACAAAGTAAATAGAGGTCTTACCAAAAATCTGCAGAAATGTCACTGATTGTGCGCCCTTTGACTATAGACTTTCTTCATTACTCACTGATAAATGCTCTTGCATAATGTCATTCAGGGGTGGCAAGCTCATCTGTATGTGCCTCGTGCTGAGAGACTAAAGTGAATATGAACGCTCGCTTTGTGACAACACGTGGCAGCCTTGTGTCACTGTGATGGATGAGGGACGATCGCTCACTTCCTCTCCTCTCCACACCTCACTTTCCCTCAGTCGAAAGAGCAGGAAACACAGCAATGACTGGATCCTGTTCTCTGTTAGGGCATTTTGTCAAACACAGCGAGCACTTCAACTCAAAAAGGAGTTAGATGCGCATAGCCTGTTTTCATTCAGCTCAGTCTGTCATGAAGAAACACAGATGCACAATGATAGATATTTTTGTGAGACTAAAAATGGGATTGTGAAAAAAAAATGGGAGATTGAGCTCTAGTACAAACTCGCACTTGCAATTTCTAGTCTTCTTGTTCTACATGCCTTTATGAGCCTATGACAGCGAAGGAGTAACTATTCATTCTCATTCATCACACAACAGAATTGCTTTACAACCAAAGCCTAAACACAGGAACGTGTAAGAAGATGCCTGGCTGACAGTTTTTATCAGTTTTTGTAATTATGCCAGACTAAGTAACCGCAAGTATGGCTTCCCGTATTTTTCTCAGAGTGTTACCAACCACAGTAGGAACAAGCCTCGTTTTGCTGCCTGTGTTCAAAACTAACTGAAGAACCTGCTTACGGGGAAGTAGGAAGTTTTAGCAGCCAAATGGAAAGCTGTGGACAAAGAGCATCTTTGACGTAAGCCCAAATCAGACTGGCAGCTGTTTCTGTAGGAGCTTCAGTGAAGGCTGGCGACCAAAATCCCAGTTAAAGGATCTTAACTGTGGCAGGAGAGCTACACGTACTACTAAGAGCAATATTGTAGCTGCGCACTGCAGCAATTAACCAGGCAGGTTTCATCTCTGGCTCAGAATGGGCGTGAGGCACCTTGACTGTCAGAACTTGATCTATGTCTCTCATTGTGCTCTGTTGACTATACGGAAAAGCCAACACAAATTGAATATTAAGATAAAACGCAGTGCTTTGTTGCTGTCGAAGCAGGCCTCCCACCTGCATAATCCTGGGAATAATGCTCTTTGTGATGTGCGACTCAGTTCCAGCTGCAGGGATCCTTTCTGCTCAGGACTCCCTCCACGGGAACACTGTATTTTTATGTTAGCTTTGTGTCAGGCTTGGAGATTTAACATTTCAAGTCACCACATGCTTGCATAAACCTGCTGTCTCCCACACAAATGGAAACTGCATTGTAAACATGTAAACAGGAGAAATACATTTAGAGATGCAGCCTGCATATTGACCGGAACTGTCTACAATAAGAACGTAGATTCGAATCCCCTAATACAGAAATGATATTATAATAATAGTATAAGTCTATCTGGTGTTGAATGTAAGTCTGTCAGTATCTTCCTAATTAAATAAGAAATGCACTGGTGGTAGAAGTTGAATTCAAATGACAATTTTATGATGGTTTTTACTTATCAGTATAGAGCTGCATACCCCTTCCTTTAACATTCATGAGACCTTATTCTTTAATGCTTTGTAGATGTTCCATCCTTATGAGTAGCAGTGTTCTGATAAAAACTCATAAAACTAATTTCAAGTGTCAGCAAGACATCGCCACTGAATATACGAACATTTTAGAGTTAGAACTAATAAAAGTGGTCTTTCTTTTTTTGAGAACTCTGTGTGTTTATTTGTTTTTTCTAGACAGAGATTTAGTAAACAATGCTGGACTATCTCATGCAGGGGATGTAACTTGCATTTTTTCCCTGGCAACAAGATGAGAGACGAGTTCACAGACCCCCAGACAGTTAATGCTCACGACTATAAAAAGCACCCTGATATATATGTATTTATACACGATGTATTTTGTATGATATATGTGATATTTCTATCTATCTATCTATATCTATCTGTCTGGATGGATGGATGGGTGGATGGAAATATCATTAGACACACCCACACACTATATTTCGACAAGATATACATATATACACAGTGAAGTACACAGAGTTTCCAAGATATGCATATATATTCCCACACCAATACTGTGATCTTTGATCAACAGCACAGAGCTGCTCTGACTGCTCAAAGCAAGATAATCAGTGCAGGCTTTTAATGCCAGTCTTCACGCACCACTTGAATTAAAATACTTAATGCCCATTACATCAGCTCCACTGCTGTGTATTGTACCAGCACTTCCACGTGATGTGCGACAACTTCTCTCTGAAGTAAAGCGGGACAAATGTGCTTTGTGTTAGGCTGCTTTAATTTAATTAACCACGGGGAGGTACGAAAGACCTGTGAAAGACATTCAGTGCAAAGGGCAGGGGGTCTGCCTCTGTGCCCCAGTACATTTGTCACAGAGATGGATGCACTCCTGGTAGCGTCATAAAAAATTAAACGCCTCTCACAGGTGCTTGGCCACCTCATTAATTCTCAAAGACTGCTCAGTCGCTGGACAGAATGGCAGGATGCAAGACGTAGTCATTAGCTGGTTATTCTTGCAGGTAATTGAGTGGAACTCACACCAGGCTTGTTGCTGAGCCCGTCTCCCCTGTAGAGAGAGGGTCTGGCCAAGCGCTTGTAGTCTGAAATGTCAGCTGCTCTGTGTCACTCACCATGCTTTGCACTTGCAGCTTCTGTCTGTAGCTTTGACTTCTTATCCAAAGAATTGTTTCACTGCTGGAAAGCAGAACTTTTTTTTTTTTTATCCCTTTTTCTCAAGATTCCTGAAGTTGAAGTTTTGAAAATAAGAAACACACACACTTGTGATGAAGTGGTGTGGTATCAAAGGGAAAATCGAATGCTGGTGTAGCTTATGATGGAAAAATCAGCGCTTGGAAGCAAAGTTTGGGTGTACAACCCCTTACGCAAAGAACAGCATACCATCGCACGCAGAAGCTTGTTGACACTTATGTTATGTACCACTTACCTGAGCAACCTCATCTTTGCCCCAGCAAAAGGCTCCACAGGGGGTCTGTCACTGAGAGATAAATGCCAGGCTTTGTCATGGCATTCGGAATGCTTCAGGTAATTTCCATTCTAAGCTCTGTGTTATGATGGCAGTATTACATGCAGGTGTTGGCAATCACGAAGTGACTTCTCTGTGATTATGCTTTCAAACAAACAAAAGATCAGATGGGGGAGCGCAGCCGAAGAGGTGGGAGGAGCACATGGGCGTGGGGACGCTGTGATGAGCAGCAGCTGTATGGCTGCAGGAGTAGGAAGAGCAGGCTCTGCACCTGCAGCGTACAACCCGCGGTGGAACACTCTCTCACTGTTTGCATATGTATGTACATGCCAGCCCGGCTGGAAGACCTACCTGCTTATCTGCTACATGCCACAAATTACAAATGGTCTACGAAGATGACAACCTGCCCAGTGGAACAATTATGGAAAACCAAAAAGGTAGAGGATAATAGTGTTTTTTTTTTTCTATCTTGGCATGTAATAAGTCTGTCTACTGCACTGTTCAACATGAAGAGATGTGGAACCAATGGTGGCATCCAAAGAATGTCCTCAGAATGGGTCTCAACAGAACATGGCCAGGTCACCTTAGAGATCAAATTCCCCTCTCCAAGGCCAACCGAACATTTACTGAAGTGAAGTGACAAGAAGCCACTTGAACAGAATTCACGTGCCTTGGCTGCTGTTACCTCTTTGTCAATACGAGGGACTGAAACTGTCTGTACTGTGTCACTGACAACGTTAGGGGAGCTTTCATTACTGCAGACAAACCCCAGAGTAAATACTGACCTCTGTTACAAATATTGAATTTTGAATATTTTTATGCTCCTCAAGATGAAGGTTATCTGTAATCATTACCTCATCTATGTCTAACTAGGACCCAAACAGACACTTAAGGTCACATATCAAAAGTCTCTAAAAGCAATGATTAGATTTTTTTTTAATTGGTATAATTAAAATCATTAGTCTGAAAATTCCCAGTCTGCTCATAACTGTAGCCAATTAACTGCAGTACACTTAGATAAGTGCAGTAGATGAACTCCTGATGCAGCAGTGATTACATTTTATTGACCAGCTCATCAAAGCCATCTACCTGTATACGCTGTCCACCAATAAAGTAAATGTTACCAGAAATGTAACTGAATTATGCTCCTTACCACACCACCTGCTTCACACCCACCCTCCCAGTCTCAGTAATATGCACTGACGCTGATGGTCCAGGCTTTCATGACACTTGCTGATGGTGTGCGCGTGCAATTCAAGTTTAAGAGCTGTTCCTGTCTCCTCCTATTCCTTCTGCCTTCCTCTTCCTGTTCCCTTCCTCCTCCTGTTCCCTTCCTCCTCCTGTTCCCTCTTTTTCCTGTTCCCTTCCTCCTCCTGTTCCCTTCCTCCTCCTGTTCCCTCCTCCTCCTGTTCCCTTCCTCCTCCTGTTCCCTCTTTTTCCTGTTCCCTTCCTCCTCCTGTTCTTTTCTTCATCCTCTTTTTGGCCAGGAAGGGCTTTTATACTCAGGTGTATTCGGAGGTTTTATTTGTCCACTGTGCAGCTGTGGCAGAGATCCCAGCTGTAATTAGACCTGCCAGCCAATTCCAAGCAGCAGCAACGAGAAATATTAAAAAAGATCAGCCTTTTACCATTCAGTCAGAAAATATTAGGCCAGAGCGACTCAGAGACAGCACACATGTACACTACAGGACAATAAACACAAGGTCACCCAGCTTGATGTTTAGGCCTGCAATGCACAGGACTGCTAATGCAAAGTTACTGAAACATCATAGGTTTGCACTATACATTCGGATGCACAAGCAGAACACACTTTTTCTCGGTGCATCCACAGCGGTCTGTTTAATCTGACATGCATTACTAAACTCCACTGATCTGAACTCAGTGGTGGAAGGCAGTTGAAATCTACTCTTCCAACCCTTGTATCCACTGTGTGCTTAGTGATGGTGCATCGCTAAGAACTATCAGTCAAGTCCTCAAGACTCTTTATTCAGTCTTTCCTGCACCACCTACAGAAACCCCTCCTTCCTCCAGCACCCCGTGTTCCTAACACCCACAGAACAGATGACCCAGAATCATCGTTCTCATGATGAGAAAACCAGAGGGCTTAAAGTGCCTCAGTCTCACGCAAAGCTGCAACTTGCTCAAGCAACTGGGCAGAACGTGTGCTAGCATTCATCATGTAGAAATTATGCAGATCTGTGCTTGAAGTGTGTAATGTGGTGAGCTAATAATGTCAACTATATCATTTGCCTGGTGATTCCTTCAGGCAATGTTTAATTTCCATCTTTTTCAATGTTTTGCGAAAAAACACACGGATTTGAAAATCTGCCCGAAATGTTAAAAGGTGTACTGAAGATAATCACCCCAATAATTTGAACAATATTTATTTCTATGCCATGTTAGAGAAATTACCTTCATAATGTAACACGTTATATAGTCATCTTGAATGAATGTGATCCATTAAAATTGCATAACAGGTCACAGATGAATCTAAATTGATATATCAGACTATTCATATTGTTTGAAAATTATACTTTCTTAAAACCCTTCCAGCATTACTACCATCCAGAAGGCTTATACAGTCCTTTCCACATTTTCCAGACAAATACCAACCATCTGCTCTAAGGACCAAAAAAAATCGAAAAAGGGAAAGTTGAATTGACATTTAAAATCAGATCAGGTCTTGTCATGCAGGTTGTAGATATTTGTGTCAGACATAGTGCTTGTGGTCCAAAACCCAAACACATATATTTCTTTGCTTCTCCAGTCACATTGTTGAGCTTCACCACAAATCTCAGGGCACACGCCTTTGCTGATGTAAGATCATGCTCTTGAGTTTGAGATTTTCTGAGGCAGTTAAAGAAATAGAAAGTAAAACATGTTTTGATTAAACTTATTCATCCATTACCCAGAGTTCTCATTTCACCAATTACACTCTGATTCAGAAATGCACAATATTGGATAGTATTGTTTTAAAAAGCTTTAAAGTGAATGGGCAGAGCCTTCCCTGCCACTGATGTCATAGCTTGTGCATTCACTTGTAAACATGATACGGAGATCATTTCTGATTCTTTTCCCTACCTTACCTTCTTTTTCTGCTCCATCCTTCTGGAAAAGCAAGATGCTACATGTCTTTAATAACCAAGACATCAGGTTTCGAAAATAGCCCCTCACAAGCCACTACCAGAATATCAAACTCACCCTGTTAGGTTTACATTACTGCACTTGAAAGAGATTTGTGAATTTAGCATACACATTATATGGAGCTACATGGTTTGTGTCTGTGATGTACTGTAATTGTATTGTGCTGTAGTGTACTGTAAGTGTATTGTATATTTAAATGTTATGTTAAAACTTGTTAATATATATATATATATACATATATATATATATATATATATATATGTCAAATGACAGTAAAAGGATCTACTATCTACTACAGAATGCCCTTTAAAGTGGCATGTCTTTAAAGGTTATGAAAATAACCTGCTGATAAGAATCTAATATAAATTAAAAGATGACTGTTCCCTTCACACTCCTGCAGGGGGTTAAAATCAACTCTAAACACTTAGAAGACTAGTGTAAATTAGGTTCAATCAGGGGGAAAGCACAGACATTACTGTTTAGAGAGTTTTCTACAGTAGCAATGATACATAATACTAATCAAATTCTAACTAAACATGCTTGATTTTGATTTTAAACTTCAGCATTGCTGTGTGATCACCTGTTTATACAGGTGCTCTTCCACTTTTAAAATTCTGAAAGATATTTTCATATGGTTGCTTCAGAGAAACTGGGAGATTCTGGGACAAAGTCGACCGTCTTTGTAAAGTTGTGCATGTTAGCATGTTAGCTATCTTATGCACAGTTTATCTAGATATACAAAACATAGATTCTAGGGCTTATTTCTTTGTTTTAATTAAGATTATTTTTAATTGCTTTCAAAGATCTCGCAGTGGGTTTCACTGTCAGAAATGTATAGGAATTATCACTGGATGGAAATCTATTATGGACATTAACACCAGCTCATACAAGAAAAACTATGACTTAAAGATTAATTTCTTGATCCACTAAGTAATTTGAGTAATTATGTATTGAATACTTATGGGCCTTTAAAGGAGGTATGATCTAAGATGGTGGTAAGATAAGATGGAGGTCATCCAGACTGCATGGAGGAAATTTCTCATTAATCCCTGTTGATTATCTCCTAACGATCCATAGCTTTTTTGAGAAATCGATGATGAACTGGCAGACAAGGAAGGATGTTGGTCTTTTCTGTTGACAGATTTAACTGATTTTTTCTGCCAATTTTTTTCATTGAACCCTTGCATACATGACGGCAGGTCTGTCACATAACCGGGCCGATAACCTGCCTGCTGTGTTTGGCAGTGAATAACTCCCAGGCTTCACTCATTCAGACGCTGGAAGTTGCACCTTCGCTCTGCATATTAGGAAATAATAGTATAAAAACAGGTTGGTAAATGAACCTGTGGGCCTCGGCAGTACACAGGGCAGTAGAATACCAAATTTGGCATTTGTGGTTTTACAGAATATCTTTGTAGATATTAAATCACAGACATCCTCTGCTATACATTGCTTTGTCAAGATTTGCTAAAAGACCTTGCAAAACCACTCTCCCATCTGAAGACAGCCTCTCACATAAAATGACCACTTCTCTGCACATAATTCAGCCTCTTTTGTTTTATAGTGATCTATTTCCTGCTGGAGAGGCTCTTGTTCAAAGTCAGATGGTATGGTTAAACCACTCTGATCCTGACTACTGTGTCACTCACACCACCATTAACACTGGGTTGTTTATGTTGCCTTGGAGCAATCTGACACAGCTTCACAGGTTTTCACTGAAAACAGAGCAGAGTTTTTGCAGCCTTTAACTACCAATTCATTGTGTTAATAGTCATATTTTTTTTCAGGAAAATAACATTGATGACTGCTTATTCCAGTGAATGCCAAATGTTTAACTATGTAAATCCTAATTCACAGTGGCTTTAACTACCAACAGGATATAATTCTTATTTATTCAGTATCTAGTTCACCAAAGGATCAGCACATTAAACCATTTTAGTGGCAATATGTTCTTAGACTTCTTCACTAAGAAAATATTAAAACTGAAATCAATTAAATCAACATGTCACAGCAAGCAATCCACTATGTGCTACTACAACATCTGACATTAAACAGGCAGAAGGCCTCAAACTCCAAAACCTTTAAGAAGAATTCCATCCCATGAAAGTTCCAGAGTTTTCTGTATTTATGGTATTTTACTGTTTGTTGTATTTTTGCAGTGTTTTTTCTCTAGTCAGTTTGGTTTAGTTTCTATTTTGTGTTAATATGCTACTTCCTGGCTACGTGACCCTGGACTGTCCATATGAATATAATTATGGATTTGCCCCTAATAAGTCTCACTCTTCTCAGTGAATGCGTTCTCACCTACTTATTACTCAAAATTAAAAACACAAGCATCTTTAGACTAGAAACATTCATTTTATTAAGGAATCAGTGGAGCCTTAACAGATGTGCAAGTGGTGGTTCTTCAGGTACAGGCAGGTTACATTATGCATTCAGAATGAAAAACTTTTGCTTTCATGCCCAAGAACATACTCAGCTAAGGGAGTTGTGCATTTCTAGGTTCTGATTTCACTGCTCCTCCCAGCTTGTTCCTATCCCTCTATCTGCAGTAAAGCCATCTCTTCAGACATATGAGCTCCACGTCACAGCAAGGATTGATCGACTCAGAACTCCTCGTTCCACGTTGCTGTTGGAACACATAACTCCCGTTTCCCTCACTTAGCCTGTCTATCTTGCGCTTTTTCTCTGATACATGCTAATCTTCTGTAGCCTCCACAAAAATAGATTCATAACTGCTAAGTACCTCCATAGTGCTTTAATTGCATTCATCATAGGGACCCTCAAACATCAGAGATCCACAATGCACCACTGAAAGAGGAAATTAAAAAGTAATGAATAGTGTCACCTGTGCATCTCCTTCTAGTCTCTCCCAGTCCACTGAGGCATAAGGAAAGGTCACTTTTCTAATTTCATCCATACCATCTGTGGTCACCTGTCAAAATCAGCTGATTTGCAGATTTCTGCTACGTTCAGGTTTGTTGACTCCCTCTTCAGTGGCCGTTAGGCCAATAGATCATGTCTGACGGACCTGATTAATGATTCCATAAGTGTTTGTCTCACTGACTCTCCCACATACAGACTGGCAAATTCTTAGTACACAGGATGAAACATGAAGGAAAGAACAAAGATAAATGAACCTTTAACTGAAGTAAATTAAACTAAGAGAACGCAAGCTAATCAGTCAAGCCTGTGTGGGTTAAAACAACCTCTAATTATCTTCATTTACGACTGTAAACCTTGACTTCTCATGTAAAGATGGATGAGAGATAATATAATATACGCAAGGCTTCTGTGTGCTCTTATTAGACTTGAATGTAGAGGTGTTGTTGCAGAGGTAATATCATCCCTGTCCCTGATCTTCTCTCAGGCTCTGGTTCTTGAGCCCCACCTCTCAGCCTTCAGATCTCTGGCCCCGTCTCTCAGCCTTCATCCATCAGACCCAGCACCTCTACATGACTAATGAGGACACAGAGCTTCAGCCTCTGAGAGCTGCAGTATTTGCTACAGATTACAATCCACTGTGCCTGCAGGGCGCACACACACACACACACACACACGGATACACACACGCACACACACACACACGTGCACACACACAGTGATCCCCTTTGAGAATTTGATACTGGACGTGAGTCAGTTTAAGCTCTGATAGACACAAGGCATCAGAACACTGACACGGAAGAACAGAATGTTGTCTTTTGCAGTGCAGGGCTTGTGTGCATATTTCACACAGCCATAAAGCCGAGCTTCCCACTGTCAGTAATGCTGTATGTGAACCTTGTTGTTCTTCTACAGGTGTAGTAGTTTAAACAGTAAATACAGTTTAATCAGGATTATACAATATATTGAATATATTCCAATTCTTTAACCAAACTGAAGATGTAGTATCTTACATATTCTCTATGGGAAATTCTCAGGATGACCAAGCATTGTGGAATTTGTACAAGCAAGATGCCTGTAATTAAAATATGTTTACAGTAAAGTATACACTGTAAAGTATACACTGCAACTCAAGGGAATACACTGGCTTCA
>JAOYMR010000012.1:16395892-16409009 GCA_025802075.1 Tenebrosternarchus preto | reverse complement strand
GAGAGAGAGAGTGAGAGAGAGAGAGAGAGAGAGAGAGAAAGAAGGAGAGGGAGAAGCAGAGAGAGTCAGAGAAAGAGAGAGAGAGAGAGAGAGAGAGAGAGAGAGAGAAGGGGGTGAGGGGAGTTCAAGAGACATGGAGAAAGAGAAACTACTAGATATTACCAATCTCTTATACCAGAAATTCATATTCAGTCTATTAGACATATACTTGGAAAAGAATGTCATTCTGATTATGACAATTACAGTTACTTGTTCCGTTCTCCATTCTCCTGCCATCTTGCAGTTCCACCCATCAACAAATAATGAAAGGCTACTGCAGTACAGTCTGTTCACTTTCAGTCAGTAATAAGTGCTGGTAGTTTCAATGATGGAGTCTATGTATTTGAGGTTGTGTAGGATGCACATGGTCCTGACACTGAACCTTTAAATACAGCAAAAAGGTTCTTGGCAGAGTTACTGAAGGGCTTCCGTTTGTCCATCTGTTTGCTCTGAATGATTGAATCAGGTAAGTAAAAGCAGCTTTTATTGCCTGTCTGATGAAAATGTTGTGTGTTATTAATAGAACCTGTGAGAGCCACACTCAGGGGATGAAGGAATCCAGGTCCAGAGTGTTAATGTTAATGTTTAGTTCTAATTAAGAGCTGAAGGCTTAATCATTAAACCCACGGGGTGTCTTAGTAATGGAGACGGCCTGCGATTCCCAGTGGAGACCACTAAGGAACACTTACTATATAGTTCACCTTCAAGGCTGGTTTATTAGGCCTGATCTAAATTATACTGTCACTGGAGACTTTGTGTTAAAAAAAAAAAAAACATGTTTAATCTAGAGCTGGACTGTGATTAGACTAATGCAACTGAGCAAGTGACACCATGCTATAGTTGCCTCACTACAGTTGCTTAAGACTAAACTTTATATCACAGAAATGATGTTGCTTTTTATAATTATAGTGTCACGCTCCCTGCCTCTGATCTCCCATCAGCGTCATCCTGCAGCCTGCCTGTCACTCCAGCCTGCTCCACCAACCACAGCCAGCTCTACCAGCCACAGCCAGCTCCACCAACCACAGCCAGCTCCTCCAACCACAGCCAGCTCCACCAACCACAGCCAGCTCCACCAACCACAGCCAGCTCTACCAGCCACAGCCAGCTCCACCAACCACAGCCAGCTCCTCCAACCACAGCCAGCTCCACCAACCACAGCCAGCTCCACCAACCACAGCCAGCTCCACCAGCCACAGCCAGGCCTGCCAACCACAGCCAGCTCCTTCGTTCCACCTCTCTTAATTATTAACCATTTATCTTCTTACTCGCTCACTTTGCAAAGTACTGCCATGGTTTCCCTACAGATGCTGAGTGTTACCTGTATTTGTGTTCCTGGTAGATGAATAATTTTGTCTCCTGGTTTTTGCTTTTGCCTCATCCCATTCCAATTTGTTCTCCTATTTGGACTGTCTTTCCTGAACCATTTGGCCTCTCTGGCTTTTATCCTGTATATATTTTTCTACCATTGGATGTTGCTTCTCCTAATATGCCTGAACTCAGGTTATGAACTTCCTAAGTATATCTGTGAGCACCTAAACTCCATATGTTTCATGACAACTAGGATAAAGACCTCAGCTCAAAGAATATTCAAATGGATCAGGATATTTAGTATCATGGGCTAATGACTAACCTGCTCCGTTGAGTTGAAGGGAGACATCTCAGCATGCCAGTGTCTACAGATAACCTTCACACCAACATTGTGTGTGTGTGTGAGTGTGTGTGTGTGTGCGCGCATGTACTACAGGTCTATAAACAAATGCATGTGTTTATGCGTGTACTGCAGGGCTATGAGCAGGTGTGTGTGTGTTCTGCAGGTTTACAAGCAGGTGTGTGTGTACTGCAGGTCTATGAGCAGGTGTGTGTGTGTGTATACTGCAGGTCTACATCAGATGTGTGTGTGTGTGTGTACAGCTAGCCTATGGCAGGTGTGTATGTAGTGCCTGACTAGAAACAGGTGTGGATGTGCGTGTACTGTAGGTGTACATGCAGGTGTGTGTGTGTCCTACCAGACTACAAGCATGTGTGTACAGCAGGACTATGAGCAGGTGGGTGTGTGTGCATGTGCATGTACTGCATAAGTGCGTATGTGTGTACTGCAGGATGGAATGAAAACGCAGGCTGGCACTGTGCCAGCAGTGAATGGCCCATCCAGCACAAATGCAGAACCAGTTCATCACCTTTAGTCAAGGTGGATCTGTGGATGCCTAACAGGCATTTTTGTCCCTAACAGGCATCTTTGTCCCTAACAGGCATCCTCGCTGTGTCCCACTGGCCATTCACCTGCGTTAGTGAGACTGACCAGGAGCTGAAGAAAGAAAAGAAAGAGGAACAGCAAGACGAGCAAAGAACTGGAACACTGGAGAAAGAAAAAAATAAAGAGCTTGGAGAAATGGTTTATTTCTTTCCCTCAGGAAAGTTTCATTTGTAGTAATCGGAAAAGCACAGTGAGTGATGAGGAAGCAGAAGCAGGATGGAGCCCCAGGCAGCGAGAGGAGAACTGCCGCATGGACGGTGTGGCTAATTGACATAAATTAGATATGAAGGAGTGCTGAACCCAGAGATTCAGTAGCAGCACATTGGTTTGCTTGTCCTGAGCGCCATGCTAGAAACATCTACTCACATTAAAGTGTCCCAGTCATGGTGAGCTGCCACTAAACACAGTATGACCAGGCTGTCCCAGGACTCTGTTGGGAAGTAGACCTATGTTGGCCCTAGATAGCATCTAAACAGTAAACAAACCGATCTTTTGGCTTTTTAAACGGCAGATGAGATGAAAGCTACATATGCGGTCTTTGCACTTCCAACTTCACAAGCCGTCACTGGGACACCCTTCTTCTTAAAGAGACAGACCAGAGTGTCAGTTGGGTGTTACCAGGCTGTTAATGGAAGAAGTTTCAGGCCAACCCAACTGACTCAGATAAAACTGACTTTTGAAAGATCACCATTTCATACTGTAAAAGAAAATGCACAGAAAACTTATATAAAACATCAACAGAAAAGCAAGTTGTCCACCTCAAATCTGAGTTGAGAATGAATTTTTATTTATTTATTTATTTTATCTGTGAGTGTCTGTGTGTGTGTGTGTGTGTGTGTGTGTGTGTGTGTGTGTGTGTTTGCTCTTTCTAAAACACACACTGGAATGCAGTTAAAAGTCACGCTTGGAAATTATCCTGGGACCCTGTGCTGTTTAAAGGAAGAAACAGGTCTGTGAGAAAGACATCTAACATTTAGAGTCCACTTCCTACACTCTCCTCTCTTTCCCAGTGGTATACCTGAGTACATCCCTGGAAAACTCCCACACAGGTCACAGACAACGAGAAACGAACTTTATTTGATGTTGAATTACAAAGAACTATGGCCTTTTGTGCACATCCTGGGTTCTCAGTGTAAGTGAAGAGCATATTATACTAGGATTGTCAATCATGAGCTACTGCCTAAATGCCATCTCTGATCTTCAAACACAATGTGGGAATGTTTGAGAAATATACATGGCACAGAATTCATTTTTTTTATCTTCTTTCTTGTCAAAAAACAGTCAGAACAAGAATGTCACAGGGCATAATGTCAACAGACAATAGCTGAGTGAGTAATGCACTAAATGATAGCTCCTGTAGATGACTGTGATTTTGTCATTCTTCAACCCTGTGGTTCCACCCAGCCTCCTTACAGCCTCCTCCTCGTGCAGAGCATCTGACTCTCACTGCCCCTTAATTTTACCCACACTTCAGACAAATGACACTGTGCATACTGTTAACTGTTTTATCCTCAGGCTAAGAGCTCTAACAGGGGCGTCACAGCAGAGGCTCAACGCCGCATTATTTCAGGGTCCTCTCAGCCTTGGAGGTGTTTCATTTTATGTAAATTTGAACATAAAAATTGTATAGAGTTGGAAACGAGGGATTTGTTGGTAATTGTCAGTCGCTCATCCGTGAATGGTTCAGAACTGTGCTGTTTACGCAAGTGTGCGTCCTAATCCAGCCAAGCTTTTTAGAAGAATCCGTATATTCACACACAAGTTGTGTATTCTGCAGTCCCCGACTCAACCTTGGATTCAAACTGGAAATCCTCAAGTTAGACATTTGTCATGAACACCTTTAGGACTGAATAGATATTCATGTAACTATGAGGTTCTTCAAAAGACCTTCATCTTATGTTTCAGATTCTAAGCAGCCATGTGCCATGTCTTTCACTTACAATTAGGAGCAGAGAATTTAAGCTGTTTAAATGCTATCTTAAAGAGGAACATGAAAGTATTTCTGTCTAAGCTACAAACCTAACCCTGTACAGATAAACAGATGACCTATTTTGGTAGAAATCCAGCATGCCAAAGTGAGCCTGGGGCACATTCTATCTACAAATGAGACATTTCAGGTTTCACTAGTGTTTTGGTGTCAGAGCTGGTTTCTTCTTCTATTCAAGATTTCAAGCCTTCAGGCCAAGCTATGGAAAAACAAAACACAGAAGCATCAGTCAGACTGCTTATGACATTTTGTTTTGGTCTTGAGACTGGTCATCCTAGGTCTCTGTTCCTTGTTACAAGCTCTTTGATGTGGAGGGCTTATGTTCAATTGCACAATGATCCTAGTTGTGATAACCGACAGGAGGAGACTCTCTCTTACACACCTACACAAGTTACATTACCTTCACTGAAGTGGCAAGAAAATGCATGCAAGAGGCATCTAATGAATACCATTTACTAGTATTAAATTGCCATGTTCACAGTCAATGAAACAGAATCATGTTTAGTCTCTTAGAACACCCGATGAAGGACATCTGTTCTGCCTCTCTACAAATCTTGTGTACAGCAATTCAATAGATTAGGTAGGTAATGTAAGCAATGTTACATTGTACACAAGATTTCCATAGAAACAGGATGTCTCAAGTTATTCACCAGCAAAGTGCTTCTGGACTTTAGGGGGTGAAACCAGTTTATGTTCACAATAGTAGATGTGTAAGTCATAACATTAACCCCCTTGGGTACACCTGTACGGTATGAAAGTTAGATACTTATGTGACTTTCTGTAAAATATGAGCTGAGCAATTGAACAGTAATACAGAATTACCCAGCAAGTCTAGGTAACTCTTCTCCCTTCAATAAAGGAAAGCATACCGGCTGCATGGACATTCTCAGACAAGATCAGATGAGTTATTTTACCCAAATCTCACCTGAGAGCGCTCAGTGAACTTAATCCCATTCATGAACCATTCCACCCCAATCATTTACTGAATATGACATTATGTCGCTGCCAAAAATGACATATGGACTGCGGTTATTTTTAACGCAGGTCACTGAAAAACAAACTGCATTACTGTTTTTGATCTAATAATGCACATGTTCAAACTAGTTTTTACCTCAGGCTTCCAAAGGGTAGGACATTCGTAACTTGAAACCACAGATGCTGTGGAGTAAACCCATCAGAGACTCATTCAGGTGCCTCTTCACACTGTTTAATACTCTGATTGCAGTAATATTAGTGCAATTCGCACAAATAAATCCAGTTTATAGATTTTTATTCTGAACTTCAGTACCAAGTTGTTATAATTCAGTATGAAACCCACATTCACTCTGTCAGCAATGGAAATGTGGCAAATTGTGGGATCCAAGACCACTGGAGCACTTATTACTGGGATTAGGGTTAAGGATATGGTGTAAGGGTGTGGCTGGACCGCCGAAGAGAACAGAGATTGCAAACCCCAGTGGACAGACGCACTAGGAGGGAAACATTCTAGCGGGATCCAAAGGCTGATGATGTAGAGCAAGGAAAGGGAGCTAAAGAAAAGAGGTAAAAAACAACCGAACCGAGACTTGAACCAGAGATGTAAGAAGCAGGAAAGCAAGCCCAATGCATTACGGGAGGCATGATTAGAGGATAACTGCTGGCAGGGAAGAGAAAGGGTAGTGCTTGGCGGATACGTGAGGGATGCAGGTGGTGCACGCAACCAGATGGGATGGGTTTACAGGTGGGCCACCCCAACTCATGTCCATTGGAAACAAGGGATCTGAACTAAAAGAGCCCTTTAGACTGCTCGGTCTAGACCGGAGATCGTGACAGCAACCACTAGGACACCAGGGGGGTGGAATGGTTGACTGGAAGAGACTGAGATACAAACAACTGAAAAGGGCTGGGGCTAACTTCCCCTGGAAAACACAACTCCAGACAAACAAGAGGGAAGACTGTTCCTCAGAAAACAGGAAAACCAGACCCTGAAGAACTGGATATCACCAATACCATTACTGGCAGCCAGAGGAAGTGTTACACACACCAGGACTTCACAAAGACTGACTCCTGAGGCAAAGACTGTAGGCAACCTGAGGAGGATCAGGCTAACAAGCCCTCAGCAATTCATCGTTCGTTGCTTATGGTGGTTCCTGACTGGTGCTGAGAGCTACCTGTTGCATAAGGACAGAGATAGAGATAGTTAGGGTTACTGATGCTTTCAATTAAGTTGTACAGAGCAGCCACTTATCCAGAGACCTTGAGTCCTTTACAATAATATGTGCAATTATAAGCGAGATTATGCATGGGGAAAGTAATTACTTTAAGATTTTCTATCCTGCTTGAATCTTTAATGTACCCAGGAATAAGCTTCTTTAGAAATTGCCACTCTTTATAGCTTGATTAACGTTCATGAGTAATCGTCTGCTTATACTGACGGTGACGGTACTTCCACAGTGGCCATGGTCATCCGAGCACTGCTGCCTGCACCCAGCAGGGATTCACTGGTGGATATAGCACAGTTCCAGGCTCAAGAAGATGGGCAAGATGGTTAACAACATCCCCCAACAGCAGCATTAGCATTGCTAGAGGTGTACACAGGAGATCCAGACCTCTGATGCCTGATTAATATAAATGGCTGTCGTAATTACCCCTGCAAAGCCACTTGCAACTACAAATCAACAAAGCATGTGTTGATTTGTATGTGTTATGATTTGCATGTGTTAGCCAGTTGGACACAGATGTCAACACATGCTGGCCAGAGTTAGGCTTAAGGTTAGGATATGGGAAGGGTAAGGGTTAGGTTAGGTTAGAGCTAAAGAGCTCACTTGGTTAGGGTATTAAGGTGGGTTGCTGTTTGCTTTACTGTTTGAGTTGTGTTTGTGTTTTTGTTTACTCAGGGAGTTTAGGGAAGAACTCCAGGATTTTTTTTTTGTTTGCTTCTGTTTGGTTAGGTAAGGTATTTTTTTCTACTTCGGGACAGTCAGTTGGGATATTTTTTGTTTCATAGTTCATGGTGTTGCTGATTGTGTAACGGCTGGTTCTATGTTCATTTACATATAATCCATCCTTCATAAAAAAAACATCAAATATCCGCTATTTTTTGTACGTCGTTTTGACCATACTAAACACCACACACACACACTCACATACATACCTTCTCGTTACAGCCCTAACCTTGACTAGGCCATGTCCATAAAACCTATTTGGAAAATAATGAATGTTTTAAAAACTATTTTACAGTGTCTTATTTACACAGTTACATATTTAATTTTTAACAGTGTGGTGCATTATCCATTCATACAGCTGTTTCCTCATTCACAAAGCTGCTTCCTGTTATGGATCTAATTCAGATCCAAATGTGTGGACACATTTTGATTCATTTTTAATAAAATCCAACCTCACTGCACAGTGTCTGCCATGTCCCTGATTGACCAGTAACAGCACTGGGTATTAACATATAAAATTAATGCCCAAATAATTCTCCCTCCTCCACAGAGTAAATGACAGTGTACAACAAACTACAAAGATGAGTACTATCATCGCAGATGTTTTTTACTGAAGCAAAATAAAACAAGTACAGTGTGTTGGTAACAACTTTTCAGAAAGAATCTTCTAAGGTCACAGTTACTAGATACTGACTACCCACTCAAACAGCAAACAGGATATGGGGGAACTAACTACCCACTCAAACATGGTTAGGGGATGATTCACAAACTGCTTTAAAAATATCTGACAGTAGTTTTGCTAGGTGGAAATTAATAATAAGGTAATAATACATTTTCAAATATAAATTCTAAAAACCAAACAAGAAATGGACTGTACAGTATAAACAATATATAAACACAATATAATATTTAGCTGGGTTAAAAATACCATCAAAATAATGTGTTATGATCAAAGAACATTAAGCAGCTTCTGTAATGCTGAAGGGCAAAAGTTGTCAGTGATTCAGTGATTCAGTTGAACAATGTGCAGTGAACAGTGTGCAGTGAGGTGATTCAGTTGAACAGTGTGCAGTGAAGTGATTCTGTTGTACACTGCAGAGGAGGAACATCTTTAAGATGGTTATAGTCTACACCAGAATTCCTCGTGGCAGCATTCTGAACTCGTAAATTTGTAATCGAGTCTTTCGGGAAGCCAGATAATCCAGAACTACAGTAATCCAGGTTAGCCAACACAAAGGGATGTGCAGGTTTCTCAGTCTTGCCAGTGAGAGAATGTCATGACCCACTGAGCTATTACACAGGTAAGAGAGTGTGTCATTTTTGAAGACGCTACTTGTGGTTCTCCTTTCTGTCCTGTTTAGTGGCAGCTGGATTTGAGATGTCCATGGAGGCAAACGAAGCAGTTGGACCAGAACTCTGGTCCTACAGACAGACATGGCCATGTCTCATCTGCATGCTAACCAAAGCAAATATTCTATGCATTAAGTATTCCAGTGTATAATTAATTAGAAATTATGAGTGTAGCGGAAGATTCACCAGTCTGTGTGGTTGGTGTGAACTTATAAATATCAGATGAAAAGAATGATGTTTTGCTGATATCTAACATTCATTTAAAAAAGATTTCCTATATGCACTCCAGTGTTTAAACACTGTCCTTGGACATAAAACCTGAATGTGTTTTTTTCACTTTTCAGCATGCGTTTCCATGGAAATTAATCATTGATTTACTTTGAAGGGATAAAAATCTATAATATCACATCAGTATTTTGTCTGGCTAGGCAATAGTTCAGATGTGCTGGAATTCACATGCAGACACTGCACACACACACACATTCACAAACTACCACCAATCGGATCGCACTGCAGTTCAGGGAAGTACATCTGGTGAATCTGTAAGCACACAGTGCATTGTTCATCCGGAAGAGTGGGAGCATGAAGAGATGGACTCATATTTCTTCAGGTGATCACATCAGAAACACATGGAATAAAGCCAGAAGGGCTATCGATTTGTGTGTCTATAAATATACATCTGCCTCCTAAATATTTCAAAGCAGCTTAGAGGTACCAGTTACTCTCAGTAAGAAAAAGCTCCACCATCACAGCTGTTTATAAGATTTTTCTTTTGAACCATTCTCTGGTTTTGCTGCTAAGAGTGAAGTTTGCATCAGTATGGAGATGCAGCATATACATCAAGTCACAAAAACACAAATAACAAAAACCCAACTACTGAAATCTAAACACAAAACCACAAATAACAAAAACCACAACTACTGAAATCTAAACACAAAAACACAAATAACAAAAACACAACTACTGAAATCTAAACACACAAACAGGAAGCTATTCCTCGTTTCTTTGTGGGTACAGTGTTTCTCTGGGGTTTTTTTTAAAGCTCAGTGTTGAAAAATGATCACTGTGTTTGAAATGGATAACTTGTGGGAAGATTACTTTGTGTGAAGATGAGTGTGGTTAGATTGTGGTTACTGTTCAGATGTTTCACGCTCTTGGCTGTCCATAAAGAACCTTCCACAGATGCATCCCTATAAAAGTACAATCTCTATTTACACAGATGCATCTGGGTACTAGTACTACCTGTATTTCCACAGATGAGTCTGTGTACTGGTGTTATCTGTATTGTCTCTGTGTACCAAGTGTTGGCTGGGTGGAATGGTTGAGAGCCACTAGCCACTCGTTAGTGGTGAGGTCAAATAAACCAGGTCCTTGACTCAAAGGAAAACGTAAAAGAAAACGGCTGAAAAGCATCTTTAAAGGTTTGCTTTGTGTTTTTTTTTTTTTATCTAAAGAAACAACAGAAGTGTTTTCTTTCTAGAACACGGAGATGAAAAAATGTTCAGGATGGTCTCCATGCCAGTCCTATACAGCAAGAGACATTTCAGAGCTGCTGGTTTGCTGTAACTATGCAGGCACTGAACTGCAGCACTGCTGTATTGCTGTATTATTTCTAAACATCAATTCCCTTGATGACTTTAATAGTCAGTGGTGTAGAATTCAGTGGTTATTTCTCAGTGATATGGGCACAGTGGTGTGAATGGAGTATTTTTTATTCTGTTCAGCAGTGAGTGTTCGTCTTGCAGAAGCTCAGGAGGACCAGTTAATGGACCTGGTGCAGTCAGCAGAACAGGGACTTTGCAAAGGGACAGATGTTTTCTCACAGGATCCAATTTTTGATAGTCAAAAGTGATTCTGTGTTTACTTCCTTTAAAACACACAGAAAAACGGAAATCAAAGACCACCATGGCCATAAAAAAAAAGTTTTGCTTTTGAATTGTGTCATTCTATATCCATCACTTCTGAGTGAAGAGCAAAGGGGGCGTGGCCTAAGATTCACAGTGAAGAGCAAAGGAGGCATGGTCTCAGGTTCTCAGTGAAGAGCAAAGGGGGCTGTGGTCTAAGGTTCTCAGTGAAGAGCAAACGAGGCGTGGTCTAAGGTTCTCAGTGAAGAGCAAACGAGGCGTGGTCTAAGGTTCTTGCAAATGAATGTCAATTGCATTTATTAACATTGTGAAATCAGAGAGATCGGTATTTTAGTCTATTAATTACCATGGAAACTGGGGTCAGTGTTCACTGTGGTTTTGGTATCATTTCTTGCATGGCACCCCTATGTAAATCTTAAATCCTCTAAATTCTCTCTCTCATAGCATTGCTGGTGTATAGTTGTGTATGAGTGTGTTTACACATGCATTAACCATTTACTTTTGTAATTTATTTAAGTTAGGTGCACTGCATTCTGGATGTCGTCAGTATGTCCTCTCTGTTCAGACACCACAGCACTGCCCATTGTCAGATTTGACTCTGCAGTTCAAAGCAGCCATTAAGAATGTAGCAGAGAGGGGAAATAGTGTAGATAACAATGATTATAATTTGTAAGGCTTGGTGCACACACACACACACACACACACACACACACACACACACACACACACACACACAGAGTGGCCCACAGGTCACAAGTGTACAGTGCTTCTCACTTACATACAGATACATTGTCCACACAGTATAAATATTTCTCTTGAGAAAGCATAGTCTAGACCTATCAGGGGAGGCCCGATATGGGCAGATCACACACACACACACACACACACTGCTTTGACTAATAAAGTCCATAAATTCACAATGGGGTTTCTCACACTCACTGTGGGATCCTCCATGTTATTCCATGCCATGATGCACTCACTACTTCACCGTCTTTATTAAAAACACCTACCCAGGTTATCAGCTAAGCATGTTTAAAAGGTGTAGACTAACCCTAAGCCTGTTTAACAGGTGTAGACTAACCCTGTTTAATAGGTGTAGACTGAGTAGTTGGTCAGCCACCATCTGGTCACTTTCTAATCAGCTGACCACATTTGACTGGATATCACTTCAGTGGTGATCACTTTCCACCTGTTTCTTTTTATTTTCTAGCCCTCTGTCATATCGCTAATTATGCCACTCCAAGTAAGAAGCTTAAAATTTACAACTGTAGGCAGATCGATAGACATCTTTTATTTAGATCTGTGTTCACTGCAGTCGTTTTAATACTTTCATCCTATAGTGCTAACAACCACCTCATGCAAAAGGTATTGAGTGTTAGTTCATGGAAACAAAAAGGCAATGCAATTTCTCACGTTTAATTAGTGAATTAACTGGATCCCTGGGATCAAAGCTGTTTTTACTGAATTAACTGGATCGCTGGGATTAAAGTTGGGCTGCCTATGTCAGGGCAAGGTCTGGACTACCGAAAAAAATACCACTCTGCCCAGCAAACAATGCCTTCATTTGTCAAGTACTGTTCATCACAAAGTCCATTCCACATATCATAGATGTCTTTCTAACGATATGAAGCAAATGATGTGAAAAATGCAAAATGTTCTGTAATGATGTGGCTACAGATGTAAACAGAAGTGTCTCATTCATATTTTGCAGTGTTGGTTGACTGGACAATGGCATTAACATACAGCAGTAAAGCAAATAACTTTCGAAACATAAAATGTGTTTCTATATGTGAAATAATTTCTAGGAAAAAAAAGACGTGTTGCAAGCCATATAAGGTATAAATTCCCCTCTCTATCCAAAGTTATTCATAAGTCACATGCTTGCCTCTAAAATAATTCTCAGATGCACTAAAAACTAGTTTGCAAAATAGAGTAAAATATAGAGACGTTCTGTTTCTCTGTTATGTTCGTTCTACTGGTTGCATTCCATGACCAACCAGACGAGACACAGACTGATGGAGCAAATGGGGGGGACTGACATCCAGGGGGAAACAAAACAAGATGAGAGAACTACAGAAGGCCTGGCTGTGAACATGAGACCTGTGTCAGGAAGGGTTTTCTCTTAGAAATAATCTAGAAAGGATCTAGAGGTGTGATTTTTAGAGATGACTGCTGTGATATTCAGTAATTAGAATGAGTCATTTTAGTGAGCTACAGGAACTGCAGTTAGATCATCAGAGCCAGCCAGCTTTTCCTAAAGACCATCAGCTCTACATACAGACCACCAGCTTTTCCTAAAGACCACCAGCTTTACATACAGACCGCCAGCTTTTCCTAAAGACCAGCTGCTTTACATACAGACCACCAGCTTTCTACAAAGACCTCCAGATCCAGCCAGCTTTTCATAAAAGATGCTTTTTCCAATGTTGATGTCAAGCTACACTATATTGCCAAAAGCATTCGCTCACCCATTCAAATGACTGTCTACCAGTGCACAAAGCAAGGTCAATAAAGACAGTCTGGTGTGGATGAACTTGACTGGCCTGCACAGAGTCCTGACCTCAACCCAATAGAACACGTTTGGGATGAATTAGAGCGGAGACTGAGAGCCAGGCCTCCTCGTCCAACATCAGTATGTGACCTCACAAATGCGCTTCTGGAAGAATGGTCAAAAATCCCCATAAACACACTCCTA
>JAOYMR010000012.1:16377880-16394220 GCA_025802075.1 Tenebrosternarchus preto | reverse complement strand
GCTGTTCTAGCTGCAAAGGGTGGACCAACGTCATATTGAACCCTATGGATTAGGAATGGGATGTCACTTAAGCTCAAGGAAGGTGAGCGAATACTTTTGGCAGTATAGTGTAACTTAATAGTTTTGTTAAGAAAGTGTTATTACAATGTTGGGAAATGTGGCACAGCACATTATGACAGCTGACTTTGTGCCCTGTATTTTTGGTATAACGGAGTGACAGATTGCTGATGTTGTGACAGATTTTGGCAGTTGGGGTCAGTTGAAAAAAAAAATGAACCAAATTGAACACTTCAAAACGGAGCTAAGCAATAACTCTTGTACCTGGCGCTCGGTGGAAAGAGTGACAAGAAACCGTAGAGTGTAGAGTGAAGCCTGCGACTCTGCTGTAATACTCTGGTGAGCTGAATTTGGGTTTTTTTTTATGAATGACTATGAAAATAAAAAACAATACAATGATGGTTACGAGGAAAGAACAGTAAATGATACTGTCATTGATTGCTAATGTTAGAGACTTCACCAGGTTCATTAAGGATTTATATAGGTGCTAAAAACCTTTTTAAAGTGTGCTTAAGGAAGTGTGCCTAAATTAGGCACAGGAGTGCAATGACTTTGATTTTCAGTCCATTGGTTTGTCTACAGCACACAGTGCTAGTAAAAGGGGCCAAGTATCAATTTGAACTGTAATAATTTTATCATTTATCAACTACTATAATTGTAATAATCTTATCATTTATCAACTGCCGTAACACTGTAATAAGGAGGTATTAGTCTACACAACCTGCTTAGTGATATATTCACGCCCACCCCATTCTGAAATCCTGTCACTGTTCCTACTCAGCTCAGAGTACTTCTTCCCTAATAATTGTTTGTCCAGTGTATTTACTGATCATCCAGTTAGAGTTGTTCAAATGAACATGACGTGCTGTTCCAGTCATATTAACCGAAATAGAACAAAATTATAGTTTTCAAAGCAGAAGTTCTCTAGAACTTGTATCCTCCAAGCAATCTCAGGCCATTTTTATTTCAAAAGAAGCTTCTACAGGATTGTTTCATCCAGCACCACTTGAGCACACAGGGAAATGACTAATCCATCTGAAGTCAATACAGAGACTGCGTTATGTTCTGTGTTAACTGAAACTGTGAATGTGAACTTATATAACCGTAAATGTAAATCATAGTGATTTTGCTAACCAGTGTGGTTACCGTGGTTCTCGCAACCAAACGCATATCTTGAATGGCAGTTGTTTTTTACTGACTGTGGGTCTGATGAATTTATCAGACCACCTGTCTTTCACTCCATCTATGTGCACAGCGCTCGTGGCCACTTCCAGTGGAAATAACGGGGGCGCCAGAGACGACGGTAATCTCATCGCCTCAGCATCTGACACTTTTGCTTGCCTGCCATGGCACACACACCACATTTCCATGGTGTTTCTCTGCCTCTGCTTCATGCAGCATGTCAAATGTCTGCAGGAGTACACACAGGTATGTCACAGTTATTTACGAACCTTTTTTTTTATTATAGCACCCCTCCACAAGATTCATTTCATGTTAATCTAGTCACATCTATCAATGACTGTGTTATAAAAGACATTGAGAAAGGTCAGTATTTCAGTTGACATTGAACCCTCCCACTCTTAAAGAGCCACTCTGTGCCGTGGGAGTAAGCAATGCTTCAAAAACAGTGATGTGCATTCAGTGGCGTGATCGTTCCCAGAAGCCCCAGAGGGAGGGATTAACAGAGATTACTGACTATTTGCATAGCACAGGATCATAATGGAAAGAGCTCTGGAGAGTTAAACTGACTTTATGTTGCAGCTAATTGGACATTTCATTTACATACAGTGTTTCCCTCACTAACTTGAGCAAATGTCAGGCGGTTGATCCTTTTAAGCCCAGGTTTCCAGGGAATGGTGTAGACCTTCTGGTTATGAACTCTGAGCTCGTTTTCAGTCTGACTTTAAGACATCCTTTTCCCCTTTTGGATTGTTCACTTGTTTTTGGTTTTCTTTGTAAATATTCTGCATGTGTGTGTTTCTGAAAAAAAGAACTGTTTGGGATTTTGCTTACTGTTTTGGCCTGGGTTACACTTGAATGTAAAACTGGTGTACAGTACAAATGTCAAATATGCTGAGACATTACTGAATCTACCCATGTAATATCTTTCTGTGCTCACACACACACACACACCTTTTCTTCTAATGGCCTCTGACCTACACCAGGTCCTCTCAGTTACATCATGATCTGTTCACATTTGTTCAATCACTGAATTAACACAACTGCCAAGGAAAACTACACGTTTCACTGGGCAGCTTTCAAAAGTAAGAGACGCTTCACCTAGGATGCTTCTTCGTGCTCCGTGTGGACCCTGGCACAGCTGATACCTGCCCCATCCCTGCTGCCAAGTACCTGCAGTGAGACACCTGCTCAAGATTAGGATGAAAGACTAACCAAAGCAGGTCCGTTAGTGAAGGTTAAAGACTGTCTGAAATGTGAGCTAGCCATGCTGTGTGACTGGATATCCTTTGCATTTAAAATACCTACTGAAAATAGGTCAGGATTCAGCTACATTTAAATCTGGGGACATGGCACTTAAGATTTGTGTAAGTTTATGCCTCAGGGCTATGGGCGTTGTGCAGCAGTGCTTGAGGTACCACCACACTCCAGATAGACGATATGAGATTTGTCGTTTTGTCTGCTTTGCTCAGAAAGGATTTATGGAACATATGCTTATAAATTCTCTCCCATGTGGCATGAAGGAAAGTCAGTGGCTCTTTCTCCCAGAGGAGAGTTTACATGCTGAATAAGATAATCGTCCTGGAGAAATATGAATAATCAGTACAATGCAGCTCCTACACACATCTTAAGGAGGTCACAAGTTCAAAGGGAGATCCTCTAGGGATTTTGACCTGGTGTTTGGGGGCAGGATTTGCCACAAGGTCAACTCTCTATCCCCTCCCAAGAGACACTATACTAATCTGTAGTGCACAACATGAAAACTTCTATCTTCTGTCTGAAAGCAACCTGATGCTTGCTCTATAAATGACCAGAATTACTGATCTTGGTGTGTTGGTGACTCCATCACCTGGGATGGTAGATTCAGTATAGTGGAATTTTACAAATCCAAACCTGTGTTTACAGTACAGCTGATTCTATGGATACTTCAACACCTCATACCTGATGATACTGTAGAGACGACATCATCTCCTGCCAGTTGTATGGAGGGGATACATGGAAGGTGTACAGACATTTCTAGAAACTGTTCAGTGGAAAAAAACTGTCCAGCGATAAAGACATTTACCTTAGTGGGAGATGTGTTACATAGCATGTGATATCAGTCTGCTGTTAAACCTTTATTAAGATAAGGTATACCGGCTGAACCCTACAAACACCCCAATGACAAAGCAATGACAACATGGCAAATACATACACAAACACCTACACAAACACTCATGATGTGTACTTTTAAACGTCTGCCATCCTTGTGTCCAGACCCCCCCCCCCCAAAGGTCAGTCAAGACTGTCACCAAATAAAAAGGGAAATGTTCAGGATGTGTTTGTTTTGAATACATTCATTTGTTGGTGCCTCCTCTTCTTCTCTTGTTTGGGCCTCAGGGACCTTCTTTAATCTGTGAGGAGATTTTTTAAAGGATTGTTCAGTGTTGTGCTTTGTTTTTTCTCTGACAGAAGCGTGAAACTTCACTGTTGAATGTACCGATGTGTATGCGTGCATGTGTGTACGTATATATACACATGTGAATTTCACTTGGCAGAATGTAACTAAATACATCCTATTTAAGACCATCAAGGTCAAGAATAATCTTTCGGTGTTTATGTTCAAATAAACACAGTTACATGCATGAGGGAAGGCTGATGCTACATCAGATAAATGAGTACAGAGAATAATGATCATTCTGTATTGGCTTATCGTTTTAAACCTTATCTATCAGTATTACATTAGTTCTCACCAGCAATCAAAACCAGAAGTGTACAGATCGTCCTGCAGCTCAGTGAAACTAAAGCAGAACAATCATAGCAATACATTCACAATTAGTCTTTGTTATACAAGGTCTACTAAACATGAGGTGTTGAAGACATTATAAATCTATCTGCCTATCTGTGTATTTATCTACTTTTGTTTTATCAATTCATGAGATTTTTACAGTGAAGTTCTAAAACTGAAAATCAATCTTAAATGAATATTAAATGCACCTTGTTACACTCAAAGAATAGTAATAGTAGGAAGCGAATTATAAAGTGGGTTGCGGACAGGAGAACAACATAATTTAGAGTAAAACTCCCATTAGCTCCCATTTTATCCCTTCATGATAAAAATCAGGCATAACACCTCCACATGACAGCAGATGTAGAGCCTGTATGGAACAAATGGAAGAGCTAATTTATGAAATATCCTGCCTAGTATTATATCACCATCACAAAAGTTAGAGATGAGATGCTTCCCCTTGCTGGTCTTTTATTCTTTGTGTCACCAAAAATATTTCAACATTGTTCATTCACCTTTGATTTTACCCAATTTCCTGATTTTGAAATTGATTCTTGTGAAAATATGACTTACAGCATTAGAATATCTCATTTAGCAGTTTCCCTGCTACCTGTCCCTGTCTGAAAAAATACCAGGGTTTTAGAAATACACTTTATTATTATTTAACCATGGCTTTTAAGCCACAAAAATCTAAAATAAATTTGCATTATAAAATAGACCTCAAAACAAAAAGGACAGGTTACCTCTAACGAGCACTGTTTATCTATTCTTGGACAATACAGCTCTAAGCATTCACTGACCTGTGCTTTTATCTCAGACTGAAAAGGAAAAATCAAAGCAGCTTTTTGACAGCTGTGCATTCGCACAAGAATCTTCACCATGCAGTATGCAAGCTTTGATCTACCTTCTGCCAACACATTTTCTTCATCACTCCTCTGATAAAGGTTTCATTTTGCCTTCTCACAGGTTGACCATTGTAATCCAATTAATTCATGACTGGAACTAAGATGGCCGTCCCTTTTTCTCCAAACCCATTGAACACTGCTAATCAAAAGCCCCGGCCCAACAGATGGTCCAAATCAGTTTCCAGAACTCTGTAATGAAGTGTTTACAGAGCTGCCTGCCCAAAGCTGGAGGTGTTTCCCTGATATTTTTACTGCACTTCGAGCAGACTGAGGCGACAGCAGTCAACAGAGGCCCCCACCCCCCTCCACCCCCTCGATAGGAATCTGCGCCCATGTCTCCCTCACACATCTCAACTCTTCAGCTTTTCTTGCGCATGTTGTTTCTTTCCCATGCCACAATAACGTCAAGAAAACAAAAAAAAAGAAAAAAAAAAAAACAAGCATGACCAGAGACCCTTCGCGTGCGCGAAAGCACGCGAGCACTTACCCACTGTATGCTAATAAGACACAGACAGGCTAAATCATCTCCCCGTCAGGACTGAATTACATAGGGAGACCATAATGAGTAGAGGGTTTGAGTTCTTCATGAATCCCATCTCTCCCATAACCGCTTTCCCTTTGCTGTAATAAGGCAATATAATGCAAGGGAATTGCATCAAAGGAAAATGTGCGACATTAAATTCTATAAACGCTTTGTAAGATGAGTCTGTGATCCATTGTATTGTATACTGAGAAATGTTGTAATTGATATGTTATCATCCTGTGGGGATAGATGTGCTTTGAACAAGAGAGTTTTGACTGGAGAGGGATTATGACATTATAATTCCAACACTTTCTTGATTTTCTTTTTGCAAATTTCTTTTGTATGTAATGAACACATGACATGGACATTGTTCTAATATGTAAAAAGAATAAATTCTGTTAATTAACAGTTAATTCATTGAATTATTTGCAATGCTATATTTTCCCGTGCATCACCTACTAACCTTCTTCTTTTTAGAGATGGAATTAAAGATGGAATTAAAGATGGAATTAAAGATAGAATTAAAGATGGCTCCTCAGCACAGAATACAATTCACACATCTTCTGATGAAGTATTCCCTTCCTCACTTCACTTCTCGGTGAGCCTTGGGGGGGAAACATGAGGCTCAGCCCTACAAATCCCTACCCAGAATTCAAAGGGCAGAGGTGTGCAGTGACTGCACCTCACAGCACGCAGAATGCAGAACGATAAACACATTAACCTGAAGGTCAAATCATTAGACAGAATTTTTCCCGCAAACACAAATTTAAAAAAATGTCACCGTATCTTTGAGAGCATCAGATAGTAGGTGAAACGTCCATGATTGCCTTACTAACTATCCTCCATATACTCCTGCTGTATATCCATCAAAGTAAACCAGTTATATAACATTTAAACCTACTAACATGGGGTGGGAATCTTTAGACAGCAGCATGTATTGGAAGGCTGTAGTCAACCACAGGACTAATCTGAATGCACACTCATCCTCTTGGTTGGTTTCCTTCTAAAGCCTTGTGCTACATTGGCAGGATGACAGGGGGGGGTGTTTGTGGACTCCCTGGCACAGGCAGTGTAATGACAAGCTAGGGAGCTGTGCTCCTGTCATTAGAATGCCAGGGGAGAACTCATCTGGAGCCACAACAGTTTCACACTCACTGATTGCAAAGCTGTTGCAACTCTCTCACTCCTTTCCTTTTTTTTTTTTTTGTCATGTTCCAGAATGCTTTGCTGCATGTGGATTGATTCCAGCAAAACCGTGCAATATCAAATTTAGTCAGTGGCGGATACGTGTGAAAGTCGGTGTCGATTGAAATGTATAGCCTCGAGTGAACCAAAGTGAGTGAATAAAACAAACAAAAAAAAAACCCCAAAACAGACGAGGGTTTAGCACATTCGCTCAAAGCCAGAACACTGACCACCCGCACACTCTCTCGCCATGGCACTATCCCCATCCGTCTCTGCCGGATAGACGAGGCAGGCTGAGCAGCCTGTGATTCGCGTGGTATTAAAAGGCTCGTTAGTATCTATAGCCGTGCCCTGCAGTGGTTTTGCCGTGTACTGGGAATGACCTTTCAGGGAGATTAAAATGCGTTCGGCGCGTGGAGGGACCAATCACAGCAGGGGATTATTATTAGAACTGTGCTGGAATCAGCTCCGGCTCCCTGCTAGAGTATTAGCATTTCCGAAAGACCAGTAGCCCTGATAGGTTTTTTATTAGCAGTCTGTTTCAGTTCTTTATGTGAGGGTGCCTGGTCAGTTACACACCATTTGTTGTATAAATAAGAACTTGGATTTTGTTGTGAAGGAATGCTCTGAGGATCCAGAGGGCGGTCCTCACAGAGTGTTTCAGGATGTCCGTTCAAATGAGCATTTCCAGGCCCGCTCTGTGTGATGTCAACAGTTGTCATGACAAATCTAATCACCAATGGGCTCTCAGTAAATACCCTGTGTTGTTTAGGTACAGTCCAAACAACAGCAGAGCCCTATCAGACCAACACAGGCCAGTAGCTAATCTAAGGCTAACACAGACCAGCTACCAGTCTGTATTAGTCCGGTGTGGCTCTGGAGTTGCTTTAGACTGTAACTGAATTAATTATTGTCCATTTACCCTTATCTGAGGATTTTTACCCTAAATCCCATTTGTTTTTAAAGATACGTTTTTTTTTTATTGTAGTTAAAACAGACCATGTTTAGTTGTGTTATTTTTGTCCAACCCACATGTCCATAATGAATACACAGATTTGATTCTCAGCAAGCAGCTCATCTTTCCAAGTATTCTGGTGGGTGGAAATTAGCACTTTTGATTGGTTCGCATGGTTGTTATAGAGATGGATGATAGGAAAAGGCGTTAAATTCTTGGGAAGTCCATCTGCTCAAGGGGGATACCCGGGAACACTGCAGCCAGAACAGAGCCACTGTATCGGGTCTGTTCTTTCTGTATTACCCCCACAGATGGTGGTAGCTACTGCCAAACGTCACCCACACAGCATGACTGCACACACACACACACACACACATACATACAAAATACTTTAATACTTGGATGATATAAAACAGATTGTATGCAAAGTACTCATGATCATAGTTATAATTGCTTTAAAATATTATGTCTATAAGTAGCAGCTCAGTGTAGCCACAGGCATTTTCACAGGATTCTCACACAGATTCGAAAGGCAAATATAAATCTGCCAAAATTTCAGAAATAGACAATGAACCTTTTCAGAATTATCCTATCCCCCCCTTTACATGGAAATGTATTATCTTAAAGAAATTTGAAATCCATTGCAGCAATTGTAGTTAACTGTAGCTGTTTATTCTTGTTAACTGCTGTGAAACCCTCAGGCCTCTCAGCTCAAGTTTGTTCAAAAGATCAGGCCCCCCCACATGGAGGTAACCATGTTTAAAACCGGTTTAATACAGAATCTGACACATCCAGACCACTAGGTGTCACTATAGAGGCGGTTATATTATGTGAAGAATCATAGAATCATTCGGGAAAAAATACTTATTGCTCCTTTAAAGGTTAAAAACATATATTTCTTTCTTGAAAATCTCTGTAGGCTTAACTGATTGATTAGAACTCCAAATGCAGGCAACAGAAGATAAATTAATTTCAGCAGCTCTGTTACATAAGTGCAAAGGGAGAGCTAACAAGCACACCTGCTAACAGCTCTATCGCCTCCGGCGCTTCGTACTACAGGCATACAGGGAATGTATGAGCAAAGGAGGCCATAATAGTACAACGTACGCACACAATCAAACCGTTTGCCTTTCTTCTCATGTTTTAATCTCAATTTCACCTTGAAAATGCAGCAAAAAACACTGCACTGTCCTAGTGTTTACGGAGGGTTGCGTCGCTGTTATTAGATATGATTAAAGAAGTGTAATTCCAAAAGTAATGGTGTGTAGTTTGACCTTGCAGCTAATGGTAAGTGAAATGAGGAGAGGGGGAGTTGAGCACTGTGGATAGTCAAACTTCTTCTTGTTCTGCCTGCCTGCTTTCTGCCCTCTAGCCAGTAGATGGCAGTACCAAACTAATATAAAACACATACTTCATGGACAAACTTACCAGTTACAAAGTTTTATTATCCAATTTTTTATTTAACGGAGAGTCTATATAGGTCAATGTGCCCGACAATCACAAGGCTCAAACATTTGACGGAATCTGACCAAGTGAGCAAAAACAAACCAAAAAAAAACTTTGAATGACGTCTTAATGCAACGTATGATCAAGCTTACCTGCACAAGTCAGTTTACTGTGTAGAATCTGGTGATGTACAGATCCATGTAACTTCTATGCAATTCTATGCAAATTCTAATGGCAAGAGACAATAAGGCTTAGATAATTCATTCAGACACAGGCTGCTTACACAACCGTTTGAAGCAACAAGTAACAGACTGAGAAACTGAGAAATTATTGCCATAAAGAGCAATTTTGCTGTGAGTCTAATGGATGATTTCACAGAATTTGATGCCTAATGTTTTGAGCAAAGGACTAAAAGATTTGATAGCAATCCTTTTCATTTCCAGGAGAAGGGATTTGGCCTGAACACAGTCCTTTATTCTTACACTGAGTCACCAGATATTAACGCTTCACACAAACTTGCATTGTGACCCCCTCCCACGCTTTAACAACAGAGAGAAGAGCATCAGGTTTTACTGCATGGTAGCAACAACTCACAAAGAAACAGAGTTTTCACAGAGATAATGAATACCTGCATCCCATCATCAAAAATCACACATACATTTATCCCAGCATGTGTCACAGTTCCATTTGAAGGCTAACAAAAGGGATTACATACATGGAACAGGGTATGTTTTTGGACAGAGGCCCTTCATCAGCTGTGCAATCAAAATGCTTCTGTAGTTTTTCTCCTGTTTTTCTGAAAGTCTTGCAGACCTCACCTGCAGTTTTGATCACCTCCATCTTTTACTACTGTTCACTTTAATGTAGTTACTCACCTGAACTTTAGACTTCGTATTTTATGTCACACACACATACGTAATGTAAATATACTTCTGAACCTGCCTAGACGTAAAGGATCTATAACCAATCTGATGGTCTAGCCTGTTACTGTTCATTTCAACAAGCTTTGCCAGCAGAACACTACCAATATACTGAATTAAAACCTCTAAAAAATTACGTATGCAATTGTTAAGATGTTACGCCTGTGTATTTTCAGCTCGGACGTGAACCAGAACAGAACTATTTGCACTCTTAAGTTGTGGACTATCAGTTGTGGACAAACCTACTGCAATCTACAGCAGTTTTATTCAGTGACCAGTGAGAAAAACACTGGAAGTGTTAAAGGTGTGCCTTCACCCGAGCATCAGAGTCAGCTTCCAGGACCACAAACCCTCAGGGGTTCAGTCAGTTCACTCAAATATCACATTTGCACACCTATTCTCACAGTATGTGAGCGAAAATGAACTTCATCAATCTAAAAAGGTGAGTTAACAGAATACCAAAACACAATCGACTAATGTCAACTGAGACATGGCCACTGATCAGAACTGGCATGCAGTTCGTATTCAGTTCAGTAAAATTTGGTACAATTCAGATATGATGTACACCGTTTATACCGCAGATATTTTCTCACAAAGCAGCTCTGGATTTCGAGCAGAGACACACCTTCCCACCCTCTCCAGCGCCACTGGAGCAGAGGCCTGCTCTGGTTCACAACGAGCTGGAAAGTTTGTGCCATTTCTATTATTTCTGAATCATTCTGCGCATTTTCACTGTTGAAATGGAGGTAGTTATGTATGGCCACGGTGTGTTAATATAACCAAGGGAAGGATGTTCTAGCTTCTTAAATGGGAGTTTTGCTGGGCTCTGTCCAGGACACACATGCACCTGTTGAATGTCATATGAGTGTAATGCAGTCTGTATGAGAACTGTGACCCAGCATAAGGCAGCAGAATAAACACATAGCACTCCCACAGGCTCCTTCCCTGAAGCCACAGTCCGCACCACAGCACTCCCAGAGTCGGGCCAGAGTGCCAAAGTGTCCTTTCTCCATCCAGGACGAGTAGCAACCAGGTGTGAAAGTACAGAAGCATATGAATTTGAGTGCACACACGTGTGGGACTCCGACGCGCCTGCTGTTATGGTATGGATGTGTTGTGTCACGGGCTATTTTTCAGTCACTTCCTTTCTTCCAGAGCAGAGCTGTCTGTGTAATTCTAACATGTGTGTGTGTGTGTGTGTGTGTGTGTTTGTGTGTGTGTGTGCCAACTTTCAGAGTACTCACGCTGTGGACTTTGGATACGTCTGAGTTAAATCTGCATGTGTTTGTCCAGAGAGGGAGGTTTGGCAAAGTGAACACAGAGGGTGAGGCATTAAAGATGCTCACAATTCAAAGAGAAGAATTATTTTTAGGGAAATGGTAAAAAGATCCACGTCACCTTTTCTCTTCTGAGTGATTTCAACCACTATCCTTGTAATATTAAAAGGTAGTTAAAGCAGAATGTTATTTCAATAGCTTTAATCAGTATCCAGATCAGATCTGTTTATTACAGCATTAATATTAATCATCCCAAGCCATTACGCTCTTAGCAATGACCTTTCTTTATAGCACATGAAATATATTGGTTGAGTTTCACTGCTGCCTGGTCATTTAGTCCATCTATTGGCAAGCCGTATTGATTCAGTGAATCTGATTAGCTAAACACTAAAGTGGGCATGTGTGGCTCTCAGGAGGCTGCTGGGGGAAAAAAAAATCAAAACCTCTTGCAAAATATTGAGGACTTGGACTGACATGCATCGCCGCATTAAATAATGGGTTCCAAGTCTGGTTTCTCTGATTATCTGCTATTAAAACGTTGACAGTCCCCAATGGACAAGACATCTAAGTGGGTTCTTATACAGTGCACAGAGCTTTTTTTTAAGGATTTGAAGAATGACCTTTATTTTGCTGGTAAACATTTCTGCCTCTGCTTCCTGCCACCTGGACGATGCTGCTTACGTTCTTACAGTTCTCCTTGCTCTGTGTAACAAGGAACACATGACAACTATGGGGCACTGTGCAATAATAAAACAATAACAATGTTAGCAGTATGATGACAGTGGGTTTATTTTTTTCCCAAATTCTCATATGGGTACACAGAGTCTTGAAAAGCTAGTCATGCATTAGGTGAACAGGGCCAAAACCAAAACAGGTGCATGCAGGAAAGTTTTCCAAAAAAAATGTCAAATCACACTGTCCAGCATAAACAAAGGCTTATTGCGTTCTCACATTAGATCACCATGGTTACACGAATCAGGTCCTTTACAAATCAGGCATGAATCAGAGGCTCTGGAAATAATAGGAAATACAGATAATAATAATAGGGAGTACAGGATCTCATCTGCAGTGTGGTTAGGATGGAGAGCAGAATGATAAGACCACACGCCTATTTAAGCAGAGACACATTACACAAACCGAGCAGAAGCCAAGACCTCCCACAGTTTGGAACAAGCTGGAAAGGGGAAAAAAAAGATCTCTGAGCTTGTGACTGAAATTGCTGGCCTTGCCCCAAACAGTCGAGCTTCTCCAGAAAAACCACCACATACTCTGTCTATTTATTACTACACACTGTCCTTAAGATCATACCTTGTTTCCTATTTTCCTTCATCTAACTGTGATTCTAGTCTCACCTAGAATGAGAGTTGGATGAATGTGGGATGTGTTAAAGCTCTGCAGACCTTCTCAGATGCATGTTATTTTTTAACATTATGAATAAGAAGTAATTTAGCCTCACATTCAATAAAGGACAACAACGGTTATTTATTTACACTGTAAAAATTTTTACAGTGTAAAATTTCTAAAATTTTACACTGCCCTCCGGGGACAAAATGGGCATTCCATAAAGCACCAGTAGCGTGAACAGAAATCATTTCTAAGCATTTTTTATAAGTGTATTACAGTGTTTCAACTAGAACCCCCCCTTAAAGGAGTGATTGATCTGGGTAAATTTTAATGTGTCCTACACATACAGGACATTCTCCATTTTTTGGTAGCCATTCTATTGGGGATTACAAGTGTTTGAAATCACTGCCTTCTGCAGTATTCAGGATGATCAAGTTTCAGCTTTTCAGCCCACATTCTGCTCAAGTCTCGTCCAGTTGCTTGGGCTCCTCCCTTCAGTGTTTTGTGGTTGGGACCAAAACTTGCAGTTTTTGCAGCTTTTAAAGATGATCAGATTTTGTGCTGAATGCAGCAAGATTGTTCACTTACTTGGCAGTACATTATCTAGCAGCCACTGATCTTAAGTGCTCTAAATATCAAATGGTATATTGTTCTACAAGTCCTCCAGGGATTCTTCTGCAGATATGAGTTGTACATTTGCAGGTGTTTAACCATAAAATCTTGAGAGTAGAAAACTTGTGATGTTCTATGTATAAAACTTACTTTCTCAAATGACCCCATTGGGCTGAAACTCTTCATTTCAAGATCACATTACACTGCAAAAGAGAAATAGAATGATTTTGATGATTTTACCATGATATGTTGGAAACCACTTTGCACACTGAATATCTATAAGTAAAGCTACTTTCTGAAATGTGCTATTTCTGCATTTGGCTGATTGAAATTGTAATCGGCTGAGAATGTGAAGACAGACTGTAACAAGGCAGCAGACTGTTGGAATGAACCGGGTGACAGACTGCATTCTTGGTGGTTACGCTAGGTTGGCAGAACCTCCTAGATTGACCCTACAGAGATTGAACTACAGAGGAATTGGAGTAAGGAAGGGATGTATGAAAACATCGCAGAAGAAAATAGAAAAAGAAAACCAAGCAACTGAGAACAGGAGTGGGGGAAACGAGCTCCTGCCACTACACTACAGGGACAGTGGAGGGGATACAGAACACAACCTTCAGAAGGAGAGAGGAGTGCTTGGTGAGGATGTTAGGGAGGAAGGAAGGAAGCAGGAGTCTCACCCAAGCGGAGAGAATATGGGTATTACAGGCAAGAAGACTCCAGACACTTCCAAGCCAAATCACGAAGAGAACAAAGCCTGCTTGCCTACCGCAGGAATGAACCAAGGTACACAATAGCCAGGGACCTTGACCCTAACCATAGGGGAGACTCTCTCTCTCTCTTCTGAAGATGGTGGGAAGGGAAACAAAAAACAAAAAGACAAATGGCTGGAAGGGGGGAGGGACACTGCCCAGAAAAAAACAACTTAAGACAAAAGAGGAAAGACTGTCCCACACAGCACAGGGAGGAAAGAAAACAAGAGAACCGTCAACTTTGAACGTCACGGATAACCAGCAACCTTAGCATACATGTAAGACGCACCAAGACGTCACAGAGTGGCCTTATATAGAGATCAGGCAAACGAGCACTGATTGAATTCCCAGCCTCCCTCTGGTGGCGACAAGCCAGTGTTGCAAGCTAGCTGTTACACGGACATTAACATCTCTAGTTGAGGAGGGGTGGGGAGTGGATGAATTTGTGCAGCTCGTTAAATAAATAACTTGTTGCAAATGTTGAATGTTATTAGGCAGAGTAGACCACCTGAATACAAAAAGATGAAAACTTTGAATTTCATATGTCTGTGTTCAACTACAGATTTTTACTCTCCTTTGCCCACTTAGCTACCAGTGGACCAAACACATCATCTGCAAACTCATATTAGTGATAGATTTTCAATTCTTACTTTCTGCTAAAAAGCTAAACTAAGAAATGTGCAGATATATATCTAAAAGAACCCCATTCTGGTTTCACATCCAAATGTATTTCGATTAGTTAACAATTTGGTGCTTGGTGAGGTGCCTGAATATAAGTTGGCTAATTTATTATTATTATTGTTATTTTTTAATAATAAATAAAAATGTGACAAGAAGTGCAAGTACAGAAGCCAAGTGACATTTATTAACGATAATCCAATAATCCGTGTCGTTAAAGCCACAGTCGAGGAGCCAGAACTTAATTAAATGCAACTATATTTCTAACAACAGGGAAAAGCAGGGAACAAAAAGGCCATCAAACTAGAAGGTGTGACAATTATAGACAAACTAAGGCACAAAAATGAGGAGCATAAATACACAAGAAAATCTAAAGAAAATTAGACTTGGGCACGAATAAACCCAAGGAAAAGTGGAGATACACACATCACCACCAGAGAGCAATGCTGGGGAACCATAAAAAAAACTGAACAAGCCTGCTTTCATAATGTAGAGAATAGAAAGTGCTGGGTTTCTTTGTGAAATGTATTGAGTGTAAGTAAAAAGTATAAAGTGACAGAAGTACAGATGTTTAAAACATTAAAAACGTAAATACAGGAGCAAATCTACATATTCTTTATCACCTCTCACCTCTGCTGAATACCGCTAAGAATTCTGTATTTATACTAAGATTGCTAAAAAAAAAAAAACACAAGAAAGGAGTACTGGCCAGTAACAGAAGCTTTAATCACACTAAAGCCCATGATATAACAGAATTCCCGTGATAACGAGGGTACTTAAGGAGCATCACTGCCCCCTGCTGGTAAAACCTATGGTTTTATTTGGTTGGGTTTTTTTGCTCCTGCTACAGTCCAATCCCACTGAGCAACAAATTGGCAGCCATTATGTTTATTGTAAGCAAACATTATAATTACTTTTGAGAATGTAAATTTAAAATCCAAAAATTCTATAAAATATAATATATATATACACACCACGTTCATACAAGTGCTTTCATCACAGGGGCCAACATAAATAAACCCATATTCTAATTACATTTGCCCAGACATTTAGGGCTTTTGGCTAACGCTTTTATTCAAAGTCGACAACAATTGTGACTGAATACACCTTGAGCAGTTGAGGGTTAAGGGCTTTTGCTCAGGGGCCCAACAATGGCAACTTGGCAGAGGTGGAGTTTGAACCAGCAACCTTCTGATTACGAGTCAAGTGCAAAACACTCACCAAAAGCCCATGGCCAAGTCACACACATGTTAATAACATATATCAGATATACTATAGCTGAGCCACTGAAGTGATTCACTTCAAATTTGAGGTAGATGACAATGAGAAAAATGTAAATACTTACACTGCAAGTTAAAATTATTTTTTTAGAGACTGTGGGTGTCACTGCTACAGACAGTTTTATTTGCAATAATAATCAGTATGTTCTCAGAATGCTGAGAAAATCCTGTCTTTTTCTTTTGCTCTCTAGTTTTGTTTTCCTCTCTTTTGTTTATATAGATAAGATGTTTCAGAGTTTGCTCAGAGTACAGTTAGTGAGGGAGGAAGAAAGGGCGAATGGAGATGACTCACTGTGAAAATCTGAAGTGGTACCTGTTATTATTTCCGGCAGTATGGTGTCAGAGCAGTTTCACTCCATAAGTCTCACACACTCTCTCTCTCTCACACACACACTCTCTCTCTCTCTCTCTCTCTCTCTCTCTCTCTCTCTCTCACACACACACACACACACACACACAC
>JAOYMR010000012.1:16358755-16372522 GCA_025802075.1 Tenebrosternarchus preto | reverse complement strand
TGGGGATTTTTGACCATTCTTCCAGAAGTGCATTTGTGAGGTCACATACTGATGTTGGACGAGAAGGCCTGACTCTCTAGTCTCCGCTCTAATTCATCCCAAAGGTGTTCTGTCAGGTTGAGGTCAGGCCAGTCAAGTTCATCCACACCAGACACTGCCGTCCATGTCTTTATGGACCTTGCTTTGTGCACTGGTGCAGTCATTTGGATGGGTGAGTGAATACTTTTGGCAATATAGTGTATTATGCTCCTAATGAATCAGAAAACATTCATGCTTATGTTGTCATGATGCACAGATAATTTAAAAAATAGTTCAAATTCTTGAATTATTTTTTTAATCAAAAATAAATATTTGTACTACAAATATTTTTTAAGTCATAGTACTGATATTTCTGTATTGCTCAATACTGATAGGGACAAAGGTGGCTTTGACACCATTCGTAACCCTGTGGCAGGCCAGTGCTGGTCTGGGATCAGTGAGCACACGTGTCTGTGGTGCTAAGTACACATAACAGAGCAGCAGCTAAAATGAATGCAACAACCAGTCTGCATTCTTGTCCCCAGCATTTTTAAAGTTACACCCATCAAGATATCCAACTTAAAAAAACTAAGGGATGAATGTTGAAAAATTAAGATAATACCGGATATATTTCAAAAGAAGTAAAAAAAAAACTTCTATATGCAAACACACAGATACCATGAGCTGGTTGCTTTCAGTGTGGAATTTTCTTTTTTTTCAGTGTAGAATAACTAATTTAGAACAATCTAGTTGTGCGATGTAAAGCCTTTTAATAGAGTAAAGACTTTTAGTAGAGCCTTAGTGAGTGACATCTCGCTGGCTAGTCTAATTATAGCTTACAATATAGCTGAGACAGCTACCTGCAGTTCAAAGGTCAAGTACATTAAATTATTATACATAACCCTAACCCTAACCCTAAACCTATTATATATGCTAATGTATCTTGTCTTTTGAGCAAAGTGTTTAATGCGATATTGTTTAATGGGATATATCAGTGGCCCACACCATCACTTAATGCATGTGTGCTGCAGAACGTGTGCTGCCTCTCATAAGCTCTGGCTGCTATGCGGTTGTAGTTGTCATTGGTTTATTTGTTGCGAACACAAATGCTTTTGTCAATGTTATGCACCTTGATCACAAAGGTACATTGTTCTGTTGGCCAAGCCGAATCCACACACTCCTCAGGCTCGAGATGGCCGCCATTTATCAAGCCCCATAGAAAAGGATAGAAGGAACACAACGAATTTGTGAAGATATACCATGATGCATGGAAGTCACACACCGACAGCTTCTTTGATGTTCACAGCAGCAGACTTGACTTCCTGTGGTGTGATATATGCTTCTTTGCAGCTGTAAGGGAAACTGCTGTTTTAATTGTGAGGCTTTGTTCCAGTTGAAAAAATGTTCAAAACTATTTTCTCCAAGTTCCTTTCCCTGAAGTAACTGCCTTACTTTACTCTCAAGTTTGCTTCAAACGTAATTTATTCTGCAGTCTTGTTTTGTCATAAGAGAGCTGTATATTTTTTATGTAAATAGTATAAAATGGTTTTGTGGGTGTTTAGAGCACTCGTTGGAATGTGCTTAGTAAGAAGGCCTGCTCGTGGTCTCTGAAAACGTGGGGAGACTAAAAATAACACCATCTTACCAGCGGCCATGTTGGAAACATTGTTCGTCTGCACCTGTAATGACAAAACCTGATCCAACATCAACGATGACTAGAAACATTTCCAACTGGGCATGCTGGTAAAGTCCCAGCTTAAAGTATTCACTGTTTTGTGATTTATTTGTTATTTTTCATAAGTTCACTTTTGGGAAATTCTAAATGTGTTTTAGTTAGAAATGAGCAAATGTAGATGGATTTCAAACATAAAAAAGCAACAGACTTGCTTTGTGCTCTCAGGATGTCGAGCCACAGGAAAAGAGTCTGGTTTGAAGTCAGCGGCTTTTTCCCATGGACCAGAGGTGGACACTCCACGTTCAGAAAGTAAAAGTCCTTGCCAGGATTTTGCTCAAGCTTCCTGGATTTTCTAATTAGCGCAAACCTGCAAGAAAAAGTAGTTTGTGGAATCGACGTAATCTGGGATACTTGAGCAAAATCCTGGTGAGAACCTTTACTTTCTAAACCTGGAATGTCCACCACTGCCATGGTTTATTAGCACCAAATGGATTTAGTGCTAGTTTGTTATTTACTGTTTGTTATTTATTGTTTACCATAATTGTATTCCTGGATCACTGAGAAGTACTAAAATATGCCTGTGCATTATTTAATAGGCTTCTATTAACAATATAAAATATCATTAGTACCCCATGTTGTATTTACCTGCTCCCCTTGCATAGGAAATATTTAGAGTTGGTGTGTGCATGAGTATGAATAATTCACAAAACCAACTGCTCGACAGCTAGAAATGAACCTCAGGCAAGCATACGTGTCTAAACAAGCTTGGCTTATGTACTATTTAGCATGCTCCAACTGTCTCTTGAGCTTCTAAAGATCTCCTTGCCGAGTCTCCATCTTTTTCAAGCTACGTATTCAGTGAAAAATCCATCATGAGTCATGAAAGACACCATATATTCAACTCGTAACAATTTGATAATTTTTTTAGAACTGTGATTTAATAGCTCAACAGTCCTCTTATTCCAAGACGCAAGGGTGCTGCATAGTTTGTGTATGTCTATGACGTCATCAGTAACATCACCCTTATTTTAATGAACACCAATTTCTGCTTTAAACCACATTCACATGAAGCTTTGCGTAAAACAAAGGCTGTTTGTAAACCAGCTCTTCCTACCATCCAGACAAGCCAGGACGTCTAGAGTCTAATCATTCTGCTTTGCCATATGAGCTCATTCAAAGAGTGGCAGTTGAGAACAATATTCACAGATCACTAGTAACTGTATGACTGTACTTTCAGTATGACAGTATGATACCTCTTACTATTACAGGGATTGGCCATGATTCGCTGAGGTGTTAATCAATATGTTACAGTTGTGTAATAATGAAATTTATGGTTATATTGTTCCACTGAAAAGATAGAAAAGCACTAATTTATGTTGTTTAATTGCATATTGTTTTTGTTTCATTCTGTATTATTTTCCGTCACCTCTGGACTATGAACTCAACAAGTGATGTGCAGATGGAAACCTCTGATGGTTATTTTGAGAACTGAAAACAAGCCCCCATACGGAACAAAGAGCCCCTGCTTAAGGCAACTGGAAGATATAATCTAGGTCATATGTACTGTAGATCATAGCAATGATTAAATAAAGGTCAACCCAGAGGGCCACAATAGTGATAGATACATATACTATTAGAAACACTGAATGTGAATTTGAATGTTTTTAATTGAATGTAAAAACATTAAAACAATACCATACCTCTGAGTATATAAACTATTAACTTTTATTGCTGATAAAACTAAACAAGATGTTATCATCCTTTTGATTCGGTGTGCATGATCTGTAATATATGACATTATAGTTACAGCTGTTTGAAAGTGTGACATGTAAAACAAATAGCAAATAAAAGTCCCCTACTTTTTTCCACTGAGGCCTGTACAGAACACCTCATTACCACTGGGCAGTTTGAACCAAAGTGGGTATTGAAACATTGTCACAAGTCAGTCTTTTCTCTCGAACATGTGAGCTCTCTGAAGGTCAACCCTATCTCTGCTGTTGTTTGCTCTGTAGATAATGTGAATCTGTCTAACCACTCATGTTCTACGCTATGTAGCAATTACATCATTTTTTATCATTATTCTGATAAACAGACTTAACATGGTAATTATTTTACGTTACTTCTTTTTTATTTCACATTACAAATTATTTTAATTTCGTTACTCCACATTATATAAATATTTCAACTGGCAAGATTACTGACAGGAAATCAGTCAAATTTCCTTCAGACCTCCAGGTGAAAATAAAGACTTCTGACAGTTTTTTTGGGCTGTAACTTTACATAAACACCATTCTAAATGTATATAAGCAAAGTTAATGTGGGGTTATCATGCCAAAGTGTCAATCCTAGAGTTGTGTTTGGCAAAATACACTGGGATACCAACACAAGTGGGGCATACAGACCACTCAAAGTCTCATGTATCTGCTCACTACCGCAGCAAACAGGAAACATCGTTTCTGTAAATGAAGATTTTTAGCCCTTACAAAAATTTAAGTTCATAGAATGTTTCATTTCTAAATCATGTTAAATATTCTCATTTATCAGCTTTATCAAGTACAATGTACGCAATCTTTACCTAAACACTATTACATATTTATACTGGCACAACGTTAATGGGATGTTCATCATGCCAAAGTCATACAAAGTTTAGACAGAGATCAAAAGTAACTTCTGTGCTTTTGGAGTAAAACAAGTTTGTTCTATGATGTGCAATTGAGAACAAGAATAAAGCCAGTTGAAAAGATACCTACAAAAATTTGTTCTGTATGTCAGTGTTTGTGTATAGCAGTGTTTGGGTATGTCAGTGTTTGTGTACAGTAGTGTCTTCGACATGTCAGTGTTTGAGTATCTCAGTGTTTCTGTATTTCAGTGTTTGTGTATAGCAGTGTTTGGGTATGTCAGTGTTTCTGTATGTCAGTGTTTATGTATAGCAGTGTTTGGGTATGTCAGTGTTTGTGTATAGTAGTGTTTGGGTATCTCAGTGTTTCTGTATGGTAGTGTTTGGGTATGGCAGTGCTTTTATATGGCAGTGTTTGTGTATGGCAGTTTGACATAGTGGGCTTTGGCAATGAGTCAAAGGAACGAGGCTGACCCACTCACAACAATTACATAAGCACTTGAGACTCATATAGCTCAGATGAGCTCATATACATACCTTCTTCTGTGGAGCCATTATCGTTCTCTTCCTCCTGAAGCTTCCACTCATTTCATAACTGCTGCCACCCTCCGCCCAACTGCCACCCTCTGTCCAGCCGCCATTTACCGATACCAACCTCATCTACCCAACCATGGTATGGTTGCTTTTGTATCATCGCGACTGGCAGGGAGGGCTCTCGCCTGGGGAACTACGCTAGTGTCCAGCTCCTCTCTACTGCTCGACGGCAACTACCCCTGTAGTCGTATTCTACCACCCATGCCCAGGATAGAGTCTATTTGCTCCGCCTGAGGCAGGGCGACCCACTCAGCAGCGGAATATGATATGAAGTTCTGGACGTTGGCCGCCAGGACCCGCTGGAACGGCACCACCCTGGTGGACATCTTTATAGAAGGACACTGGGGAGAGTTGTAAGCCGAATTAGTCTGCAAGCAGGAGGTGGCAACCATGAATGATGCCATACACCTGGCTAGAACATACGACCGCCTCCTGCCCAAATGTCATCGCGCTTACAGACCGGGAGAGAAGAACACAAAGGCTATTCTTGCATGACCTGATACATAGTTTCACACTCTGATGAATTTGTGTTCTTTTTATTGTGCTTTTTCATTACTCAAGCCACAGCCATGTTTAACAATACTGTGGAGTTCTCCTAGTAACTGCAATGGTTCCCTGAATAAAAACCTACCACATGCAGTGACTAGCAAACAGAAGAGACTGGAGCAGAACCTTAATTCCATCTTCTTCTTCGCCAGTTTGCTATGCAGAATCAGAGACCACAGATAATAGAGCACTCGCAAAAAAATACACCTCATAATAAATCTCCCATTACAACACAGTACACATACAGACATGTGACATATATAGACTATAGACATATATTTCCTTAGATAACAGAAAAAAGTACAATTATTTTTACACACATGGTTAAGATAGATGACGCTTTCATTTTCCATGTCCCTTAAAAAAAAAAAAAAAAAACATACCCCTTCTGTGCTTTGGTAACTATGATCCACTCGTGACATTTAAACCTATTAAAGTGCAAGACATTAAAAGTGCAAGCATTCGTCTTCATGTAGTTTCCCTTCTGAATATAGTGATGGTGCTGGCTAGGTTCATTAGCTCACATGGCCAAGGGAAGTGAGCACCTCCTACGTCCGCTACACCCAGGTCTTGCGCAGCTGCCGTTCTGTGTCTTTGACTTCACACCAGCGTGAGTGGGGAGACCATGACGTCTGGGTCAAGAGAGGAAATGTGTGCTTCTGTATGGAAAAAGGCCCTCATTCATGGTGTTTTTGTATGATGGATTGTTTGTTGGTTTCTTTGTTGGTTTGCTACTAGTTGAACAGATGGCCCAGTATTTTAGCGTTTAATGGTTAAGAAAAGTTTCCAGTCGGTGTAACATACAGGGCAGTACAGCTCAAATCGAGAGGTTCACACTTGTCACATATGACATAAACGAAGACCAAAACAAGGCCAGAGTGATGATTAAAACAACTGCAATGTTTGTTTAAGGAGATCAATAAACGTGTACTCTGTCGATGTTAATGTCATCCTAATCTGTGTCATAAGGCATTCTCCAGACGCGCTGACGTCAAAGACAGAGTTCATATGAAACCAGTAATAATGCATCCATCAAAATGTGCACCGACAGAAACACACATTAGTTTCACTGTCCGAGACAAAGCACACGTTCGCCTTTAACACAAGAGGAAAAAGCAACAACAACAACAAAAAAAAAAACAAATAAATGACAAAAAAAAAAAAAAATACATTTTACATACCACAGTGCTGCAGTACATTTATATGCAAGGGCTAGAATACTAATATAAAATAATATTAATAATATAATATAATATTAAATAATATTATATTAATAATAATATATAATTAATAATTAATAATAATTAATAATTAATTAATAATATTATATTAAAAATAATGAAACTAAATATCAGTGATGTCGCTGCCTTTCACAGCACGAGCACCTCATTGTCTTATGACCCCAAAAAAGAACCACAGTGGTGTGTTAACACACACTGGTTCTTACAGCTGTTATAAAGAATAAATAATAATAATAATAAATCATAATAACAGCTCACAGGCCTTTAATAATAATATAATAATGGCTCATAGGCCTTGTAATAATATCAGAACGTGCTGGCAGCCAGGGCAGCTATCTGTGACTTTTAGAATGAAGTCAGTGTTCATATCTTAATAAGCCCAGTGAATCATAATGTACAGTCAACAGGCACCTGATTAAGTATCTCCTGAAAGCCTGAAAGATGAGACATCAGAAATATGAATTATGTTTGAATGTGCCCAGAAATATGTGTACTTTGGGACTGACAGAATGGCTGATGTTTTTACCGAAAGAAAGAAATCAGAATTACAAAAAGGATATAAAAAAAAAAAAAAGCTTTGGGACTTTGCATCAAGAAAACTGGTCAAAAAAATAACAAAATGATTTCTTTAGCAAATTAATATACTATACCATTTATTAATGAGTTACACTATCGATTTATTGATCTCGTGGCTTTGTAAATGCCAGGTTAAACAGAACAGACAAACAGTACAGCCAAAGGTTGTCTGTACCATGATGTATAGGCAATACACACATAGTTTAAAGAAAACAGAACGGCAAAAAAAAAAAAAAAACAGGACAAATTAAACAAGTTATTCATAGCTTCCTCTGCTCCACCCTGTGTGGTGGAGCTTCCTCTGCTCCACCCTGTGTACCCTATTAGGGGTGCATACAGTGTGCTGTGGTCTGATGATGCGTGTATTTCCACACCCACGTGGAAAACGCTGTATAAATGTTACTTTGGTGGTGCATGTGCCTACATGTGGAAGCAGAGCATGCAGACTATGTGTTCATTTCACACAACCGTTCTGCGTCAGCTACCAAATAATCCTTTCAGACGTATCTTAACATGTAGATTCCACGGATTACACGTACACTGGGTATATATGCAGTTGTGTTGTGCAAATACTACAGTAGATTAAAACCCTGGAGCATCCATGGATCGAAATTACATCGGTTCATCGGTTTGTTGCTTATTTATTGTGCCGCAGCATAAAACATGAATTGCCACACCAGAACGGTAATTAACACCTCACCCCGTGTCACTGCAGGGAGGCCCCCGCCCTGGCTACGTTTGGACTAACTGTATTTTTTCGATGGCTGATTGAACCGGTTTTCTGCCCTGCTGGGTCTGTCTGCTGTAAAGTCCTTAGTTCTCAGTTCTGATGATGTGATCTACCTCAGCGTTCACACACCTCCACCGGCCTCAGCACTTACATGCAGTCTGAATGCAAACCTGCAGAGAGACATGTGAATACTTTCACCTAATTCTCACTCTCTGCCTGAACAGCTGATCAAATGTTTTTTTTTTACAGTTCCAGATGCATTAATAGCCTCCGATTTGAAAGCATCATTCAAACTGTGAATCCAGATAGACCTGTTTAAAAACTTTTTATTCCTGGAAACTAGACTAGAAACTTTTTTTTTTTACATAAAATGCCAGTTATTTTACCAAAAATAACATGTATAGATCATGCTATGAATTTAAAGACTTCAGCAACATCAAGTAAATGACTTCAGAGCTATCGGGAGCTAGCAGGACAGTGTTATACAAGTCCGGCACTGGGGGAGCAAAGGAAGGTAAAGTTTCAGAATGAAAATACAATCGTACAAAAACAGCGAAGGCTGGTTGCCAAGGTGCTGAGGTGGCGAGTGTATGGTTGATGAGAGAAGTGCCTGACACGTTCTGACTCACTGCGGTCTGTACTTCCACATTCCCATCATGTGACTGTGTGTCACTGTGGCTGGGCAAGAACTGCAAGGGCTCACTGACAGAGAGACGTAACTAAACGTCTGTTTAGTGACTAAACCCCCAGAACACCACATACAAAAAAAATACGCAAATATGCTCCATCTGACTAGTTGTAGGCAGTGCTTATAGCAACACTGTTACTAGAAGCTGCTAACTAATGCTTTCGTGTGAAGCGCGGCCCATAAAATAAACTCACTAAAACTGTAACTTTTAATACCCCACCACCACAGCTTCTTGCTGTCTAGGTTAAATCCAGACTCTCTTTTCTCTTATGCATTTATATTATAGTAATAGAAATAATCTAGCAGAGTAACCCGACTATGTTTAAGAGTTCTTAAAAATAAAGTTAGCGTGACAACACGCTAATGCTGACAGATAAATGCAGTGAAGGAATGCTACGTGACTAGATATATGACTCGTCAGGACACAGAGATAGAAGCACAGCTGTTTGCGTTAGCGACAGGCTGCATAACGAAAGAAAGCACATCGGCTATAGGGCTGTGTTGCATTGTTTGCGTTAACGACAGGCTGCATAAGGAAAGAAAGCACATCGGCTTTGGGGCTGTGTTTGCTCATCAGTGCTACAAAGGGCAACGACTGCTGAACTGATCCGTGACCTGCTGCACTCTAGGGTTACATACACTCCACTTGATATTTAAGGGGAAAAAAAAGTTTTAATAAGTTGTTTATGTGTGTGAGAGATGGAGATCTTTTGGGGTAGGTTACCTTAATGGAAATGGTTTGACAATGTAAACAAATGCCTGAGTTAAATTAATAACACTGCTTGTAGCTGAAGACTCCAAGACAATAATAAAAAATCAAAGGGCTGTTACTTCTACAAATGCATAAACAACGTACATCCATCATCTTCTCTTAAAAGTCTGGACTGTGTATGTTAAGTACTTATCTATGTCATGAATGTCCATATTAGTCAGCCCTAATTTTGATAGGGACCCTTCATCCACAGCTTCACTGTGGACCAGATTCATCTAGGGTTACACTTGATCATTTGGATGTTCCAGCCAGGACAGCAGCTGGAACACTATCCAGGTAAACGTACAGGATGTTTGCAAAATCAGACGGCTGAGTTTTTAGAAGCCAGGTGCGAATGTTTGCTTAGGACACGTGTCTTCTGGCAAAAAAGTTGGCAAAAACAATCAGGAACAAAATCTGATGCAACAGTATCAGGTTCAAGAATAAATTCAAATAACAGATTTGTAGCCTGCCAGTGAGGCAGTCATAGAAATGGTTCTGAAGGACACAGGAAACTCCCTAAATTCCCTAGAAAAGCCTAGTATTCCAAGTATAGACTCACATCCAAGTCACTTTCATGGAATTCCAGCTTCTATGGACTAAGTCTGAACACGATAATACAGTAAATCATTCTCATTTGGCCAGAGGTTCACGTAACATTTTTTTCCATTGAAAATTCTATGCAGATCTATAGAAAGTGGCTATTCTAGTGTTTTCACATGGATTTAGCAAAAACAGAGCACAGAGTAATTAGGACCGAAGCACCTCCCCGTGTAATTCACTGCTCACTACACTAACACACTCAAAATGAAATCAAGTTAGACTGTCAGGTTTCCAGCAAATGGATGAGATGCTGAAATGTTCTGGTCAGGGTCTTATAGCTTTATGTTTGGGTAAAAACACGATTCCAACTGCCCTGCTCACTGACAAACTGTGACTAATGGCCCCTAGCTATATTTCACTGACAAATGAAAACACATTCCAGATGATGAGCTGTCCCAGAAACCAGGGAAATGAGGACCATGTGGAGATAAACCCTCATCTGCGTTCCAGCAGTGAATTATTCACTGGTGGAGACTCCAGTATTCAGAATAACTCTGGCCTGAGTAACCTGGTGTTTAAAACATCTTGCATATTCTGCATGGAGAAAGTCTGCAGAAACCTTCAAGAATCACACAAGATGTATACAGTATTCATAAAACAAATAGTACATTTTAAAATGAATATACACAGTACTTAAAAAACATAGCATACATATTTCAAATATTTATTTAACACTAAATTTTCAAGAGTCAAATGCAAATACATAATTATGTGGCGTTAAACTTACATTTTGAATTCAAACTATGATTAAACTACGCAAGTATATTATGTATATGGATCAGGAACAAATAGTATGTTAATTTACATATTTCAAACACATATGTCCATACAAGCTATATCTATTTTTCCTGGAGATACATTTCAAATATATGTTTTAATAACCAACTTGCAGAGACTGTCCTGAGGTGTTCTGAAGTAATCTTTTGGTATATTATAACAGGCTTTAGAGACTTGAAGAGAGCCTGGTCCTATATTTTCTGGTTGTATTCTAATAAAGAGACTGAGGAGTAATTATACGTGTGTGCATGTGTGTGTGTGTGTGTGAGAGAGAGAGATAGAGAGAGAGAGAGATGCTGATTTGGTGCTGACATGCTGTTCAGTGGTATTTTATGCACAGCTAAAACCAGTGCAGTACAACATGCTGCTGTTAAACACTGGAGGAAGTATCTCTATGGACACCCTGTGTCCCATTCTGTAATGATCACTGTGGTAGGGTAGTTTTGAGCAGTGGAGCCCTATTATGTGTTAGTCTGCAGGTCAGGAGATGAGTCAGTGTGATTTCCCTCTACCCTAACCCTAGCCCCCTCCCTCTGGATCCCCATATGGTGAGCTAACCTGCCACATTCACATACGACAGTTAAGGTTAACCCTAACCCTAACCCTACTTTACCCCTAACCCTAACTACCTCTAATCCTAATCCTAATCCTACCCCTTCCCCAACCTTGTCTATCTATAATCCTAATCCTAACCCTACCCTATCTCTAAGGCTACCCTTTCCATAACCATACATCTACGATGTCCAACTCCACAGCCTCCCAATCACTGAAGTACGTGCAGATATAGCACTAACTGCCGGTGTCCTTAATTCCACACAAATTAAGAAGAAGTCATTCTTGTTTTAGGTGTGTAAACCCAGCCTGTACTTCATGTCGGGAGTGGCCCCCCACAAACACACACACACCTACCCAGTTCATCAATGGTTATTTTCTGGTCACGCGATAAGCGCTATAATCAGACGTAGCAGTAGGTCAGGGGGTTTTCCCCCGTGTCCGTGTCTCTTCTGTGCTGAAAGTGAGCAGTAGCACTGGGTTTTTCCTTGCGGCTCTGAGAAGTGCCAAACTGCACTGGTCCCACAGTCAGAAAGGGAACCCTGACCGAACAGTCTGAGAATAACTAGCACATACTGAGCTTGGCAACAGATGACGCATTAGGCTCCAGCTGTGACGCTACAAGGCGTTTCGTATAAATGCGTCTTATAAAGTGGTTGGCAAATGTATGAACTTAACATCTGCCGCACAATATGAAAATAGCATAACATAAATGACATATTAAGGTTCATTTTAAATGCGTCACTGCGTAGTATTAGAAACGTATACCTTCAAATGTAAAGAATAAATTCTGTAAACATACCCTCTGTGAATATACAATCCACTTTCAGAACGTATTTTGGAGTTCTGCATAGGTCTGCCCAGTTATGCCTGGTTCTGTGGCTAATGAATGAGACTTTGGTTAACTACAAACTTCAAGCACCATTTCATCATTGTGCATAAGGGCACAGAGTGTGTGGAAACAGGGTGAAGCTGACCACTCTGGACAACGTGCCGCTAACACCCCATGTGTTGCTTTGTTCACCGTTTTAGAATGATGGGGACTTTATGAATTAGAGAAACTGCCAACAAAATACCCCTGAGTCATTTGAGTCACCTCCGAATGACAACGCAGAGACAAAACCCAGGCATCCAAGCGATGGGTGTTTAATCCAGATCACACTTCCCTGGCAATAACAGAAACTGGTTCTACCTGTTATTTGTGACTATGATGCATTACTGGATCAACTAACCTTTGGTTCTACTTACGTAATGGAAGACGCACCCAGATCCCGTGGTAGAATGCTGTTTGTTTTTCTGGGTTGATAAAGATGCCAGATAAAGAGAAATGCTGAGTCAGTGTCCTCAACACAGGCTTCATTCGCAGTGGGAATCTGCTGGAAAAATAACAAGTAAAAATTAAATTTCTTAGTTGCCGTACAAATCCTAATGATTATGGGTCCCTATCTAAAGGCTAATCAGCAATTTATATGTGCTTTTTTATTTTATCATATACAAAGTATAAGACAACTGAAACATTATATATCGAGAAATAATGTAATTATAATAAATTAGATGTAATTATAGGCAATCCAATTGAAATTAAGAACATGTCAAATCAAAATGGTACCATAAAAATGGTTTTTCTTTGCTTTTAGCAACAAAAAAAAAAACAGAAGTCTGGATACAAATGCCTCATTTTTGAGATACATTAGGGCTTATATTTGAGGTTTGTACCTGACCCATAATCCTCTTTGAAAATGGAGAGCACTTGCCAAGGAAGAAGAGAATGAGACCCAGAACAATGTCACCAGTATTCTAACCATTTAAGCAAAAGACACGGGCAGGCGCTGCCATGGGCAACCGTAACTAGAGTGTAAATGAACCGTACAAGTGTTACAGAGAGATGGACATTTTCAGTGGTGCAATCGTAAAACCCATATAAAGAGTGCAATGCAAATGCAATGAAGCAAAAGCACCCACTTTCTGAAACGGTTCTCCATCTGTTCACCAGCACACTGCATAAATGATGTTTCACTGTTAAAAATAGAAGTAGCTTATAAATACGTGTTCTATTCATGTATCTGTACTGAAAAGCAATAAGACTTATACAAACTACAAATTTGTTCTCTTAAGAGCAATAAACTAATAAACAAACTAATAACGCTAATAAATTATGGTCCTATGCAGATTTTGTTTTGCAATGTGAACAATATAATGCAACAAACAAAGTAAAGCCAAACTACACTGGTTCTGAAGGTTTGAGAGAGCACATTGCTCACAGGTACAGAGCAATGTAACCTGCTAACTCTGTCATCAAGATGAATCAGTTGTGGTCAGAATGTGCATAGGAAACATCTGAACAGTTTCTCAGAACAGCTGAGAAAGACTAGGGTTAGGGTTAGGGTTAGGGTTAGGGT
>JAOYMR010000012.1:16337114-16352844 GCA_025802075.1 Tenebrosternarchus preto | reverse complement strand
TATAGTGTGTGTGTGTGTGTGTGTAACGAGTTAAAAAAAAAAAAAGGTCCAATCTGTTATACGTTGCTCAATAACGTTGACTAGATAGATAGATTCGTCATATTTACAGCAAATTGTTCAGCAGATTTTACCACATCTGTTTAGGAAACGTAATCCATTGTACTTTAACAACAGTAGATGACTGTGTGAACCATGTAGGCTAATATCCTGCTACACGTAATTCTATAGGTTAAGTGGGGCGTTTGTGGGGACATACATAGTGGCGTGTTACGGTAAATGCGCTCCCGATCCCGTTATTAAACCTTTGGCGAAACCGAAACATAATGAAACAGAAATATTTTTCCTGTCACCTCTCACAGGCGTTACGCCGGGCGAGTTGAATTAGGAGGGTTAGGCCATACGGGAAGTTACCCCTCCCTTCTGAAAGACTATAAATACCCAGACCAACGACAGCAACTTCACGCAATTGTAGCCTACTGCCACGCGTAATTCAGACTGAAGCTTTGCTTTACTACGAGAACACTTCAGTATGTCTGATACATACGACGATATCCTTCGGGTAAGTTACATACCTATAAATCTACAGCATTTCCTTTGTTCTGTTGTTTTTTTTGTAGGTTGTCGCTCTTAAATGAAACGCTACCCGTGTGCTGTTTACCTACGTGGCCGCGCTGGCTGTAACGTTTGGCGAAGGAAACAATGAATTTAGTTAATTAATTTGTATCTTTTATTTTCAGAATCTGGTTAACATTAGTCTGAACGACCACTTTCCTCGGCAGCAGAAAGAGAAACCAATGCTACAGCGTACACCATCACTTTTTTCGCCGAAAAGCATAAGTTCTGAGCGGCTGACTGAAGAGACTCTCGGCTGGCCGATTGACATATGGAGCGAGAATGCGTCGAGTAAAGCTCAGTATCCTTTCCGATCAGACCGATCGCTGAGTCTGACAGACAGCTATCTCCCCAAGATAAAGGCTCCTGAAGTTCCACCACCACCTGGATTCCCACCTTTAGCGCCCCAGCCTTCAAATCGCTATAAAACCGAGCTCTGTCGAAGCTATCAAGAAAATGGCAGCTGCAAATATGGTAGCAAATGTCAGTTTGCCCATGGGGAGAGTGAACTGCGTTGTCTTTACCGTCATCCAAAATACAAAACCGAAGCATGTCGCACTTTCTACAACTTTGGATACTGTCCTTACGGAGCACGCTGTCACTTCATCCACGAGGAGAAAATCTCTGTAAAAACACTCAACCAAAAGACAGAATTACCTGCTGGTCAGAATCCACGTCTGCTTCGCCAGAGTGTCAGCTTCGCGGGCTTCCTGGGATCCCGCAGCAGCTCTCCCCCGATGGCGTATGAGCCCGTGGGATTCACCCGTGCGCCTTCGGTCTCTCCACCTCCGATGGACATTCTGTCCCCTGTTTTCAGTGACACCTCTCGTGAAATGTTTCCGTTCTCTCAAAGCCGTACCAGCGAAGGTGATATCCACAACATTCCTTTGATAGTGGAGCCCCAAAAATCCCCACGTTGTGTATGTGGCCACGGAAGCAACTTTATGTCTTCACTGAACAAATGTGTCGGTAAGGAGAATCGAAATAGTGCCTTTATCACCCAACCTGTTATGCAGAGGTTCCCGTCCGACGACTCCCTCTCAGACCGCGACAGCTACAGCAGCACAGGGAGCTTGAGCGGTTCCGAGTCTCCCACTTTTGATGGTTCGAGCAGCAAACGCCTCACTGTGTTTGCGCGGATGTCAGTTTCCGAATAAGCTGACATTGGCCTTTCAAAAAACTTTTTTTTTAAAAAAAAAAACTACCGAATATTTTCTAATTATGATTTAATATGTCGTGGAACAACTCTTAATACTGTTTATTTGTTTATTTATTTTTGGCCTGCTTAAATTACTGGCTGTATGAAATTTATTTTGATACACACTTGCTGTCTAAAGCTATGTATTTTTATAGCATTTTGTGTATTTTCGACCATTGTGTCTTCCATTTTTTTTTTGCTTTGCTATGCCTTTTTTACCAGAGAAGGCATTGTGCCATATAGCGTCAGTACTAGTGACACTGGCGCACACAGAGCTTGTGTCCATGTGTCCTTCGCAAATTGTCTGCTGACAACTGAAATCATTCACAGGCTACTCAACCAGCAATGTGACGAACTTGAAAAATGAAAGCTTGTCCATTTATTCACTAAAAATGCACTTTACATATCTGTACTGGGAGACATGTAGCATTTAACCAAAGCATTATGATCTCTTGTGCCTATTTCTTGTGTCAGGGCAGCCTTTTGGTTAAACTCCCTGTGTTGTGATTTAAACTCGCTGTGCCCATCACAGCAAATCCAAATCCATGTATTTATAGGCCTGTCACATTGTGTAATGTTTTGACAACCCTGGTTTGAGTCTTTACTCAAACAGACTTGTCTTTTATCAGGGACTGTAACAATATAGTATTTGTGTAATTTAGCCTGCTTTATGTGCATTGTTATTTTGTAATTGTATAGACTAATGTATTTATTAAGTATTTATTAAAGTAATAGCAATGTATTTTGTACTTATTTATCACAAGTGTCAGGGTATAAGACGTGCTGCCACAAAATTATGGATTTATTCTTAATTAACCAAAATTATGCAATAAAGACAGATTATGTGGAAAGAAACTCTGACCATTATTGCCTGTTATTCAAACAAAACTATCACTTAACACACAGTACTCAGTACCACACTGTATATTAAGTGCATTAAACAATGTATTAAGTAATAAAACATTGCTTGATTACTAAAAAAAGACTACACTGGATGTGGTGCGTCATCAACAGCATTTAAAACTGCATGCAGTCTAGAATATAATCTACTGCATGTAAAACTAGGCATAACATTACCATAGCTGTGATTCCTCGTTTTGGTTCACAAAGACTAAGACTTTCTCAGGCTTTGCAATATTGCAGATTTTTTTTTACCTGTTTTATTCAAATTTACAAATGCTGCAAATTTCATTGGATCCTGCCTAGATGTCAAAGTTCATGCAGCCCATCTGAAGTATATGACCAAATATGGCCTTTACCTTTCTTCCTGTGAACCAGCTGTCTATTTTGATCAGAAGTGAGGCATTGCAGGGGAAAGTGTAGAACTGAGGTTATGCCTTGCACACAGAATTTGTCCCATCGTTCTGTAGAAAAAGACTTATGCAAACACAGGGTGCAGGATGATGACACTGTTGGAACATGCTGACTGGTCTGCATTATTCACTATTACTTAAGGAGCGGTAAATAAAAATGATAAAGCACGCACAATTAAGTTTATTATTTTTCATTGTCCGCAGTTAACGTTACTACAAGCCCACAGGTACACAGGAAGTGATGTCTCTAACATACCTGAACAGGCTCAGTCAGGTGTCAGGTCTACTTGAGTAGGAGAAACACATTAACTGGCTTTCAACTGCTCCTGGTCTGCCTTGTCTGTGTCATCTATTGCTTAAACTTTTCCGTGCTGTATCTCTGCTGCTTGTGCTCCAGCATTTGGAGAGATGTCCTTCCAGTCAGGTAACATACAGACCACAGACAGCAGGAGTCCATGTGGGAATGACATACGAACCACGGATAGCAGGAGTCCGCGTGGGAATGACATACGAACCACGGATAGCAGGAGTCCGCGTGGGAATGACATACGAACCATGGATAGCAGGAATCTCATACTGCGTGGGAATGACATGCGAACCACAGACAGCAGGAGTCTAATACTGTGTGGGGATGACAGACGAACCATGGATAGCTGTAGTATAATACCGCGTGGGGATGGCATGCAAACCACAGACAGCAGGAGTGTAATACTGCGTGGGGTTGACATACGAACCACAGACAACAGAAGTGTAATACCATGTGGGGCTGATATTTGAACCACGGACAGCAGAAGTTTTAATTCAGCGTGTGAATGACATACGAACCACAAACAGGAGTGTAATACTGCATGGGGATGACATAGAAAGCACAGACAGCAGGAGTGTAATACCGCAGGAAAACCGTACGAACCATGGACACTGCGTGGGAATGACACTGTCACATGTGCCTATGTGAGAATAAACAATTGCATGATCAGTCTAGCCATAGTCTTCTTTTCTGTCAAAACAGCAATATGGTAAATTCCTACCTGTTGTGAAATATAACTGTTACGTGCATACTTCTTTCAGAAGTATTTTTAGAGCCTTGAGAACTGCTAAGGTTTCAGGAAAAAAGTAAACAATAAATTTAAACAATTTCCTTTTATATGTCAAAACACACATGTAAACACAAAATGTGTTACCGCAGCAGTAATAATCAGGCGACGGCCTAAACTGAGCGTTTATGGGTCGGAGTATGGGAGGGTTAGGTACACAGAGGTGCATGGCAGCTCCTGACATGTCTGACCAGGTACACAAAGACAGCTGTTTCTTTAAAATTGAGCATTGTTGCAATAACACTGAGCAGACCTCCATCACCTTTTTGTATTTGATACTTTAACTCTTAACATGTGCAAAGCAGGGTTGCTTTGAAATAAATGTAAACTGGATAAGGTTTTGGTCAAAAGGTTGGTCAGGTTTTGGAACATGTAATCTTCTAATTACTTTATGTATTCACTCATCTAGATAAACGCTCTAGCATACTGTTATGGTTAGGGTTAGGGCCAACCACACCTCACCCCACACAGCAGAAACAGGATTCTGACTGAAGCAACAACACAGGGCCACTGAAGGCACTGTTAAAGATTTGTCTGCATCATTTCAGTGCATTATAAAGGCCACGTTAGTTCATATTAGCAAACAAAACACAAACTTAGAACAAAGCACAAACTCAAGCCTACCACAGGAACTCCGAAGCCAATTTTCAATGCATTTTACACAATAAATATTACTATACTGGCAGTGAGGTCTGTGGTAGAATGGGTTATTTCATTATGGAACCATGAGAAAATGGACGGCTATTTTTCACATTCGTTCAAGAGATTAGTTCAGCTTCAGTAGTGAGTCATATCTCATCCAGTAACTATTAATGTTTAACTCTCTTAAGCCTCTTGTAGTGCACTTTAACCCCTCTTGCCTGTTTATAAACTTCTATATACAATAGAAAGCAAACAGCAACTGAGGTGGCTGATCTATATTATAAAACCTGTTTGCAGTAATATTTTAATTAATAACAACACTAAAGGAGAACCAAGCAGGAAGTAGGTTTATATGAACATTGAGTAACCTGCTCTGGCCACAGCACAGTGACCAATCCCTTTATCTCTCATCTAGAGAAAGTTACAGTTTAATCCGTTACAAGAATACAATACAAACTGCACTCTAGTTAGTCAATGTATTCCACACCCTACAAGATATCTTATAGAATCTAGACTAATACAGACATGATAGTAAGGAGTTAGATTTGTAGATGAATGTGTGTTTGAGTCATGTTTAAATCATTTTTATACTCTTGAAAGATTTATCAAATCCTCTCTTCCTTGTAAGAGTTAATCGGAAGGTGGGTAAAAGGTCATAGGAAGTCCCAAGCCCAAAGAAATGAAAGTTCCAAGAAGGAACCATGAAGCATTTTCCCTGCTTCATATCACATTTCTAAGGCGTGCGGTTATTCACTGAAGCGTACACAGAACCAGAGGTGGAAGTCAGTCTTCTGCTTCAGGCAGTGCATTAAGAGGAATTGCGCAAAGAGGCTCCAGTGCAGACGTGCACAGCGTCATGGAAACACATCTGCCTTCTGTTCTGCCTGTGCAACGCACTGTTAAAGGCTGTCAAAGATCTCAGCTGCCAAGAACAATACAAGGTCAGATCTGAGAGCGCATGCAGCCAGCAGTATTAGAAAAGAGGCAGAGATGGTTTAAATCAGCGTCAGAGCAGAGTCAGGACTGGCCAAGTTCATTGCATGTGTGGTAAAGTATTCTCAGTGTGGGCGAGAGGAATGGTTTCTATCCCAAATGTTCCGGTCATATTTAAGCTTCCAGTGAAATTGCACCTATTTTAGGGAAAGCAAGATAGCTGCTTGAAAAGCATGTGACTTTTAACACTATATCCAATTCAAAACAGACACTCTCTACAATTTGCTCGATTGACAACATTCTGTTTAGTTGCTTACATGTTCATCAATCTTCTAATCATCATGATGCTGGAATTTTTGAGTAAACAAACAGGATTCATTGTACAATTTGCCAAGCAAAAGCCAGCAGTCCCAACTATACCTTCAAAGGCCCTCTCTGCTTCTGCCTTTACAGAAACGTGTTTTTACTTTTACAATCCTGCACTAAAAGTAAAAGTTTAATAAAGTTTTTTTTTTGTCCCCCTGGACTCCTCCAGTCTTTTTTCTCCTCCTCTCTTTTCTGCGTCATGAGTAGGGAGGCTCTCTCCCCCTCAGACGGCCGAGACAAGCCCCACTGGAGGAAGGAATGTACCAGAGCATGAGCCTGGCTATAAAAGGACATGACTTCCAGTGCCGACTCGCTGACGTCAGAGGCCAGCTATTTCCCTCTTCCCTTCCTGCTATTGCCCTGGTTGTTGGGAGCGGAGGGAAATGGGGGTCTGTCCTGTTACTGCAGTGTCTCGGAAGCCCTTCCTGCTTTGACACTTTCAATTTAAACTGAAGTTTGTTTATTATATGTATTCAGGAAAACTGAACACTCAAACCAGTACTACCCATGAAGCTTGGCATTTGCTTGCCATTTTGGATTAATTTAATAGTACTCAGAAAGAAGTTTGAGTTGGGTTAAACATGTATGTTGCAGATAACTACAGACTTAAAGAGCACAAGATCTCCTCTCCCAGAACTTCTAACCCTTTGGGAAAATTAAGGTAAAGAAAATTACACTGGGGATCCATCGTGATCTCATAATTACAAATTCGTAGGGTTTTAGTTTTGTGTCCACACGTTTTCCTGCACTTTCATTTATATAATAATGATGATGAAAGCTTGGTGAGATCAATTTTATTGTACACCAATTACAAAAATAAATACATATATGTGTTATTCATACTAGATCTAGTGCAACAATGTATTCAAATAATAATCAAAACAATATAACAACCACACATTTAAATCTTAATGTTTATATACTTTAGAGTTTTTCATTATGTATATTATTCAGAAATTATATTTATAGAATTTAAAAAATGTTTATCAGCACTTTAGGTTGCACCCTTGAAGGAAAATATTATGTGACTATCATGTCCAAAAATAAATGAACACTTTATGTTCCTCTCCAAAGAGCAGAAGCTGACAGTACTTCCTCTTTCAGGTTCCCTTGTGAAACATTGCACAAAATAAACTTGATCTCACCACTTCAGGACTGGAATTTTTGAGGCAAATATGGTCACAATTCTCATTTTTGACGAAGTATATGTTTAATGATAATTAGAACTGATTAGTGGATCTGTTTTCTGTTTTCTGATGGCTGAATATATCACATGCCGATGAAATTTGAAAGAGACAGTTTTACTACAGCACATAAAAGTATTGTGAAGCATGGTGTGCAAACATTCCTCAACTGGCAACCCAGCCCTGTCTTTGACTCGTACTTTGCTGAGGCAGCCTCCCTCCTTTTTATTTTTTTTTTTTACTAAAAGCCATCTTTCTGGACAGGGCCAGATGGTCAGACTTCAAACAAGTAATTACAATTCTGTTTTTGTTGAGTCTAAAATAAGTTCCCACTGGTGTATTTTGATATGCTGCACACAGCACAGCAAGTGTATGGCAAGGAGCATTTCTCCTATAAGAGCAGTGTGACTGACCTGGGTATTTGGACAGGTGTGTGAATTTTGAGAGGGAAGTACGAATGTGACTGTGGTTTGAATGAGCGCTTTTTTGCAGATTCCCTCCCCTGACAGACTAAGGCACCTCTGGAGTTTAGTGGGTTTCTCCTCTCCTCAATGAACACTTAGTAAAAAAGATCCATCATGGAAAATCATATGATATGAAATTATAGGGTGAACTTGAACTATGCACAATACTGCATGAAACCACATGTCACAGCAGGTCAGAATACTCAGAGTAAGGAAAAGGTTTGACTTCCTCTTGACTAAAACTGTAGTGCCAGTGGTAGACCTGTGAGGCTTTGTTCTTCGTGGAACGGTGTGGTTGTTTTCTCTGTTGCAGTAATACGATTATATAGACATGGCGAGCTAACAACAAAAGACCATTAGATGCTTTATATGTAAATGAGTGTGGTGCATGTGTGTGCGCCCGTGTGTGTGTGTGCGTGCAGACCCCGTGCTCACAGCATCACTGTTGGCTGGATATTTTTGAACACTCATAATCCAGAAGTGACACTGAGTCTACAGCAACACTGCTGTGCCTGATACTCCCAGTACCATATCAGAACAATGCCAGTGCCATGTCAGTACCTTGTCAGTACCATGCCAGAACCATGTCAGCTAGTATCGTGTTAAAACCATGCCACTATCTTGTCAGTACCATGCCAGTGTCATGTCAGTACCTTGTCAGTACCATGCCAGAACAATGTCAGCTAGTATCATTTTAAAACCATGCCACTACCTTGTCAGTACCATGCCAGTATCATGTCAGTACCTTGTCAGTTCCATGCCAGAATCATGTCAGTACCATGCTAGTATCATGTTAGAACCATGCCAGTACCATGTTAGTACTATGCCAGAACCATGTCAGTACCATATTAGAACCATGTCAGTGCCATGTCAGTACCATATTAGAACCATGTCAGTGCCATGTCAGTACCATGTCTGTATCATGCTAGTACCATGCCATTATCATGTTAGAACCATGTCAGTACCATACTTGCATCATGTTAGAACCATGTCAATACCATGTCAGTATCATGCCAATACCATACCAAAACCATGTCAGTACCATGCTAGTATCATGTTAGAACCATGTCAGTACCATGCTAGTATCATATTAGAACCATGTCAGTACCATGTCAGTTCCATGAGGTTGTGAATAATCTGTAACAGAAGTCCTGTGGTAAAAAAAAATAAAAATAAAAAAATAACCAGTCATCACATGTTGCTTGGCAGCACGTGGGCTGTTTTATAATTACAAATTATTCTTTAAAAAGACACTTTTAAGATTGGTACACCTAGCAAAGCACAAGTGAGTACAAACGTTTTAATAAAGTGTGTGGTGAGTGAATATTATGCATTAAACTTTTTTTATGTGTGTGAAATGTGCTTATTTGAAATATTTGTGTATTTTTATCGCATATTGTAGTATATAGTCAACATCACATTAGTAAAGAAAGACTGACATTTTTCCAGATTTGCTGCCCAGTGAATGATTCAGCTTCATTTGTTTGGTTGTATCGTTTAGGAGCCACATTTAAAACCTGTACCTGCTATTCACTGCCTAAGCAAAAAAAAAAAAATTTGGATAATCTTGTTTTGCTCTTTTACTGATGGCTGTTAAAATGTAAAAACGTGGCATTAGAACCAGTGAACCAGCCAAAATGTGAGAAGGTTTTTCTAGTGACTTTTTACACTAGAAAAATGAACATGGATAAGAATAAAACCAAATGTTTCAGAAGAAATGAATCTATTTCCAGTTTCTATTGCCCTGGAGTGTGAGAACACGGTGAGCAGTTCCCATGTTCTTAAATGTTACTGTATTTGCAGGTACAAATGCAACACAGTTCCATTACGGTGTTCAGCAGTGTATGGCAACAAGCACTTCGGTAACTAATCGGCAAAACTCTTGCATTCTAGAACTCACTTTGGTGTTTTACAATGACAGAAACAAAACTAAGGAAATGAGTAGGAATCAGTAGCAACTTTCAAACTAATTAAAAGTGAATTTATTTAAAACTTTAGCTGGGTAACCAGGCTATCTGTGTTAGCTGAGTTAGCTAGGCTATCTGGGTAATCTGTGTTATCTGTGTAGACTGGGTTAGCTGGGTTAGTTGAGTTATCTGACCTGTTACTGGAGACCTCTAGGCAGTTTTGTGAAATAAAGCTGTGGTCAAAGCTATAAAAATATAAATGACACCATTCATCTGTTACCAAATGACTCTGTCTAGACCACCAAGCTCTGACGTGTGAAACTCAGTTATGACGTTTAGGTAGATGCAGATTATGTATACTGGGCTGTGTCGCTGAATGCCCCCAAAATTCTATAATGCATAAAAATTGTAGTAAAGTTGAATATATAAAGATAATATACAAATAAACCAACCAAATTCAGCCTTCAAGTGTCAAGGTCAAGTGTCTGATGTGGTAAACCAGAAAATAGCTCTCTGAGTTTTAGCTGGTTAGTCATCAGCATGAAGGTAATTTAGTGTCAAATATGAATAAAGGAAGATGCAGGAAATAGCTTGCACCAGTTACATGAGCAATAAATATGACAAAAACTGACATGAGTAATAATCTACTAGTGCACTGTAACTAGTAAAATGTCCAGGAGGATAATCAACCTAGCTTGGAGTATTTGTTATTCAAGGTGGTTAGGTTTACTCAAACTAGCTAGATTTGAACAAACAAACTATGGTACACTGCAATATTTTCTACATATAGTCTCTTCCGTAAGGCTAAGCATTCTTAAGTCCAACTTGATGAACAGATTAGCCTGCAGTCCTTCCTTCCTGGAGACTGTGCTAGGCCTCTCAGCTCACCACAAATCTGCACTCACAGCCTGTGAACTCACACATTTTACATCTGTGTGTTTACAGAGGTAGGCATGGCCAAAACAGACCATCCACGTCACCGCTACTGCTAAGCAGCAAGACGTTGCTTGCATCAAATGCTTACGTAATTTACCAGAAAAAGGCTTCGATCAGCAATGTCATTCATTCAGCGTGTACTCAGTATTCTCAAAGTTACAACATTCTGGTGTTTTAAAACACGTTTCAAGGATCAATAAAATTGTAATAAAATATTGTTCATATTTCTTATAATACTGAATTTTATCAAGGTTTGGTGACTTAACTAGGTTGTTAGTGAGCTTATTGTTATTATTTCTAAATTATTAGTAGCTGAGTGGACTTTGCTTCCAAAGACATCAAATTCACATTCAAAACAACAATGTTGTGGTTTGAGATAAAGCTGGAAAGGTAAAGCTGGTGGAAAAACAGCATACATACATATCAGTGTTGTCATGGTGTGGTAGCATTATACCAATTGGCTGAAATATTTAACTAAAGTCTCCTCACATCCTGTTATTCTCATAGCCTGATCTCCTCTCATCAGTCTTTTTAGGGTGCCTAATACACTTTTTCACAGAAAAAAATTAAGAAGTTAACAGTTTACACTGAACTTGCCGATTAGTACAAAATGTTCTCAAGCAGTTTACCATTTTACCATGCGCTGCTTCTCTCTGTCTCATTTACACATTTAAAGACAGACAACAGACACATATACACACATCCCGGAAAGACCAGAAGGGAACACATTTCTAAGCTTTGCTGGGGGAAATGCTTGGCTTGAACATGAAGCCAACACAAGCACATTATGAAAACCATGTTTTCCCCTCTGCACAGGGAACAGAGTTGTGCAATTCATCCACGGACTTTTCTAAATGCTCGTCACACGAGGACAGATCTGTACACGCTGTCAAAAGAGGATCCAAATCCTCAGAGCCTGAAAAAACAGGGCAGAGAGGAGCTGCTGTGGTTCAGCCACCCACCACTCCTTCGTCAGTGTATGTGGGGGAGAGACTCCTGGTTCTGAGGTGTGTGTGTGGGGGGGGGTGGGGTCCTGGTTCTGACATGCGTGTGTGTGAGAGAGATTTCTAGTTCTGAGGTTTGTGTGGGGGGGTGACTTCTGGTTCTGAGGTGTGTATGTGTGTGTGTGTGTGTGTGTGTGTGGAAGAGACCCCTGGTTCTGAGTTCTGTGTATGGGGGAGAGACTCCTGGTTCTGAGGTGTGTGTGTTGGAGGTAGAGGTGCTGTGAGAGAACAACAAAAGTGGCCATTCAGTTCCGAGAGGATATGAAACCACCACAGCCCAGCTCACCTCTCCACCCGCGCCAGCCTCCAACTTCCTGTTGCCTCCATTTGCAGGCTTGCTTCCTCTGGGTCTCACACCCTACACACTTCACAGACAGTTCATCTATAGCCTCGAAAACCAGTGCTTGCTTATGGCTATTTTACGCATAACTAATCTACACAGTAGTCAGAGTCTTTCTGTGTATTTTACTCTAAATTAATCTACTCAGACCTTTCGAAGTAAGTATTAGCTATTAATACTCTTTGTGACTTTCTGGGTATAGTACAAGAAGCACTAAAGCAGCTCTGTACGTTCCGTTAGTTTTCAGCTCAAAAGGGAGAGCAGTAAGAGACCAATGTGTAACGTACACAGAGAGACGTCACAAAGGAGGCACTACACAGGCATACAGAGCTAACAGACCCAAACTCCCAAGAAACACCTACTGCATACCATAGAACTGACGAATCAGCATTACTTATGAATAATGCTGAATAATTTGTTGGTTCTTTGTTGTTTCTATTTCACAAATGAAAACCCTTTAAAGAAACAACAGGTTCTAGAAATTACAACATACAAGGTGAGAAAGAACTGGAGGTTATTTAGCTGGCACACATTTTCCCAGAGCAGGGAATGTAGTATTTGGTTAGACATTTCATATCTGTGGTTACTCCTAGGATTCCCAGCACAGAACATGCTTACTTAAACTGCGGGAACACATTTCCACACATGTGCATTAACCAGAGGGCAGCATCACACACAGCGCTATGAGGAAGTATGTAAAGAGCAGTAAACAAAGAATTACAGGCATCTAAGTGCTGTGGTATCGAAGTGTGAAGATGTGAGTAAAAACAAGAGCTTTAAAAAGCACTCATCCCCCCTTCACACACACACACACACCCCAAAGCTGATATCATCATAGAAAAGTTGCACGTTACCTTACATTATAAAAATATTCTTGACACTGTAAAATGTTTCCACTGAGTCCATTTCTACCATTTGATTTAAACAGCTTTATGATGGTGTGGTCTATGGTAACTCACATTGAATTCTGAGCGCTAGTGAAGTAAGAAGAGGCAAACGGGGTACTGTGAGTTGGTGAAGGTTCATGTGTCTATAGAAACGGGGTACTGTGAGTTGGTGAGGGTTCACGTGTCTGTAGAAACGGGGTACTGTGAGCTGGTGAGGGTTCACGTGTCTGTAGAAACGGGGTACTGTGAGCTGGTGAGGGTTCACGTGTCTGTAGAAATGGGGTACTGTGAGCTGGTGAGGGTTCACGTGTCTGTAGAAATGGGGTACTGTGAGTTGGTGAGGGTTCACGTGTCTATAGAAATGGGGTACTGTGAACTGGTGAGGGTTCACGTGTCTGTTGAAATGGGGTACTGTGAGCTGGTGAGGGTTCACGTGTCTGTAGAAATGGGGTACTGTGAGCTGATGAGGTTTTAATTGTCTGTGGAAACAGTAGTGTTGATCAGCTATGTTGTGTTTCCTCTTTTGTGGGCTATTGGTATGTGCGCATATGAGCGGAAATGAAGCAAGAGGGAGAGGAAGTGAAACTGGTCAGCAGTGGCTCAGCCTAAGACCAAACCCAGCGAATAACAGACAGGGAGTGATGGTCACGGGTTGCTAAGGTTACAACACTGGCAATTAGGTTTGATTCAGTTCCCACAGTACAGCACTATTTACAAGTATAGCACCACACAGGTACTAATGTCACAGATGGCATTAGGAGACACCCACAGGCCTAAATAGCTATACTCTGAGTATGAAGTGGGTTAAAACTGAAGTCTTATAAAGTTCCCCTTAAACCAGATACCATTATTGAATTGTCACAGTTCACCTATAAAAACCAATAAAAATGTTCTTTTGGAATTACAAAATGTTTCCACTGAGTCCATCTGTAGCACTCAATTTGCAGTTTTATGGTAGTAGTCAAACGTCCAGATTCTTAACAGCTTCAATAGTGTGGAAAACAATTTTTAGAGTAGCCTTCTTGGTCTCTTATAAGTTAATGTTTAAGTGTTTGTAATTGACTCTTTAAAGCAATTTGGCTAAACTAGTTTATGGTTTTTCACATAGAGTTTAAAGCAATTATTCTAAATTCAAGACAGACGACGTCTCTCAACGTCCTGCTTCAATAAGACCTGATTCTGAATGAGATCGGATTCATTCATACGATTGTACTGCCATCTATTGGTAAATACACCCAACTACATCACACCAAAGGAGTTTCTATTTAAGCAAGATATCAGTTTTCAGTCACTGTACTGATATTCACAGGGCACTACCTGGTCATTTGAAAACCTAAAATTATACATTGCCATTAGAAATAAATTCCTGCAGATAATACATTCCACACATGTATAAATCCAGTATAGATACTCTTTTCTCAAGAGTATAAATCCAGTTTTCACCATACAATAATCAAACTTTTCACAGCCATTCGCACCAGTGTAGGCTCTCGCAGTCCCTCCTCTCAGATGCCTTTGTGTGCAGTGGCTGAGGAGCATGTGTTTGGCTCATCGCTGTTCTGAATACAGCCATCTGCTCAGGATTCCAGATGAGGGGAGCCCCGTGTGGGAATGCACATGCTTTTGTATGAGCTTGCTAGGGTATGTGGGAGAATCTTCCTCATGCACAATAGAGAACAGTAAGATAGTTTAACCCTTTCCATGCCACACCTTTTTTGCCATAAAAAAAAAAAAAAAAGCAGGCCTAACCCTAAAGCTTTTTTTTAATCCTCTGAACAGGAATCAGCTGCTTGTTACTAAAGGCCAAAGGCTATTGAGAATTTAGTTTCACCTCTGCAGTGTCTCGCATCACTTTAAACGAACGAAAGCAGAAACGGTACTTTACCATTACCAGACCACTGTCTCAGTAGCCCAGCAGTGGAAAACAAAAACAATACTGCCCCTCCTACATTTTTGGGCCAGAGGACGCAGATAACCCCCCCACCCATTCTGTGGAAAAAAAAAAATGTCTTTCATGTTAAAATAAATATGTAAATGGTTCCGAGTTATGCTATGCACCAGTGAGCACTTACACTAGGATGGGGGAGGGAGAGAAAACTCAGAGGAAACAAAAGTTCTATTTCCATACCAGATGAGAAGGCCCAACCCCACGGCCCCAGGCCACACTAATAACAAAAGGCGTCCACAGCACCCTCGGTAACGGGATGGGGGGGGGGGGGCGGCTTTGGAACCACATCATAAAGAACAATTCCCAAAAGCTGAGCAACACCCTGTAATGACCCTGTAATTCCACAAGAAGTTTAAAATAATGACTTATGCTTCAGGTAAGGGACAATTCCCTCGAAAGTAATAAATAAATTAAAAATATAAATAAAAACCAAACACTAATTTCCACTTTAAAAAAAAGGTTTTATTTTCAGTACAAAACTGAGAAAAAAAAAAATTCAATATATTAAACTTGATACAAAACATTATGAAAACTTTTCTATAAATACAATAAAATAAATAAAAAAGGCATCACTAGAGATTATCCATAAACACTACATCATGTAACATGGAAGCCATGAAGGAGCATGTACAAAAAGCACCCATCAAAACCACCCAGGCAATGATAAAAAAAAAAAAATTTCACTAAAGTCTCGCACAAACTGCTCATTACATCTAAGAGGTCAAAAAATATATAGCATATATAGCTGGAAATCTGTGGAAGCCAATTAACAAATCCTCACCATCCTTAAGTCTGGAAATAAACCAAACAATGGAAGAAACTTGCACAAAAAAAAAAAAAAAAAAAAAAAAAAAAAAAAAAAAAAAAAAAAAAAAAAAAAAAAACAAAAAAAAAAAAAAAAA
>JAOYMR010000012.1:16312112-16332910 GCA_025802075.1 Tenebrosternarchus preto | reverse complement strand
GTTTCAGCTGTGTTTGTCATTATATTAATTGTTTTAAATGCCATTTAAAATTCTAACATGTTCTAACATTAGCTACCTCTGACTTGGCTTTCTTAAAGAAAAAAGCTAAAAATAAAATATCTGACTACAAGGCATAAAAAAAGATATTTTGTTCAAAACAGAAGTTGAAGATTTATACTTTACACTCAGTTCTGCTAAAAAAAAGGATGCCTGGTACCTGATTTCCCATAGTGTGTTGGTCAATGTGTTAGTCAGGTCTCCACTGCAGCGACCTGCTTACATTAAAGCACCTGGAAACATGCATTCGCCACTTTGTTTTGGGTAGAGGTGCATAAATGGAGTTACAGGGCTGAATGCAGGATTGTTGCTAATCAGGGGTACGATAGCAGGGTGTGTAGTTAAGAGGGAGTGTGTGTGTGTGTGTGTGTGCGCGCGCAACGGGGGTGGGGATGGGGCACTAACGTGTTCTCCACTGACTGAGAAAAAGGGTTTTAGAGCATAATGAGCAAAAAGTTCTTGGCTAACAAAGTTTTCCTCCCCTCCCCTCCCCAAGGAGGGGGGCAGTGGTTCAGGTTAGAGGGGGGGGAGGGGCAATTGTTTAGGGAAAGAGGAAAGATGGCTGAAGGCCTTTTCTAATCCTTAATCACAACAGTGTCATGGGGTAAAGAGGAATGTAAGCCTAAAATACACCCCCTGGCTTTCACACACACACATACACACATACACATACACACACACACACACACACACACACACACCCTCCCTCTGAAATCATTCACACAGACTGCACAGACAAACACCAGGGTGCCTGTCATTCTCAGGGAGTGGGTGTGTAGGAATGTCTGCCAGAAGAAAAATTAGAATTGTTAATGGAGATTGAAAACATCTCAGATCATTGTTTTATTTTATTCATTATTTTATTTTTATTCATCATTGAAGTATTATTTTAAACTTACAAAAGAAAAACATATTTTTTTATTTAATCAGTTTGCAGTATTCTTTCATTAAAAAAAAAAAAAACTCTCACCTTAAACAAGCATTAACATGATCAACCAGCACATTCTCCCAGTATCCATTCCTGTGGTGGTGTACACGTCCAGAGGCCAACGTCCCTTAGTGTGTCATGGACACGGTGGCTGCTCAGGCTGGTGTTGCCGTTATCAGACAAAAAAAACCACACACACACACACACACAGCCCAGCCAGGCACAACGGCAGCGTCTAAGCGCCAACCTGAGTCACACGCCGGAGCCTCTGCCGCCTCCGTCCAGTTACAAACATGAAAAGAACATTTCACAGTTGATTCACACAACCGTTCTTATGCTAATGGCCTGAATGCAGGAGGAGTGCATGTGAAAGGCTCATGGGTACGTGACAAAATGCCTTTCAATGGGCTTTTATACACTTCACATATAGACAGAGAAAAACCCTGTGCATATGATTCATGTCTCTCGTGACTTCTGATGACCTGGATGGTAACGAGAGTTGGAGTTTATCTTCCCCACATGCTGATGTCTAAATAACATGTAATATTAAGTCTCTGAAGCCAACTTTTGTTTTCAAAGTATTTTGGAGTTTGTCGTGTACACTGTGGTATGTATTATATTTCATTTTCTAATCATTAACATTCTGTTCTATTATTAAAGCTAATGATTTCCTACATCCAGATTAAAATCACCCACAGTTATTTTTGGTGCCCAGGCATGGAAATTCCTGCTCATCTCAGAGCCTGTCGGCAGCACAACCAAACAGCCGCTGGAGTACACATGACAATACCCCCTGGCCTCCAGAAAACTAGTTTTCTCATCTGTGCTTTTACTTACGTGGTGTTAAATTAAAATAAAGTTTAAAATGCATTTCAAGACACTTTCTAATGATATTAAACAGATGTTTTCATTTAACAGACTATATTGTTAATAGACACATGGTCTGGAGATAGTCACACATTTGGTGATGATGTAGAAACCATTTGAGGAGGAGGAAAAGGAGGGACTCTTGCAGGTCCTGACAGAGCAGAGGAAGCAGCACTCTGACCAGCCAAAACCATCTGCATTTACAACAAGCAGACAGATAACCCATCCGCCTGGCTCTGCCCTAGCTGCGAGGTTAAGTGCCTCCGAGTGTGTGTGTGTGTGTGTATGTGTGTGTGTGTGTGTGTGTGTGTGTGTGTGGGTGTGTGTGGTGTGTGCGTTTAGGTGATAGGAACAGACGTTGTAGTCCTAGGGGCAACAGGTGTCCAGTTACCTTTAAAGACCACAAAGACGAATCCTCACAAAACATCCACATACACAGACACACACACACAGACACACACACACACACACACGTCAACAGTGGGCACGGACCTGTCAGACTGTGGTGAATACGTCCGTCAGTGCTCACTATAGACTTGTCTCGTGTTGTTTACACCATATAAACACTAAGCATTCCCTGCATTAAAATTCATAAATGAGAAAACCCTGATAAACTGTCACAAAGCATGTGTTTGTCACAGTAAGCATTTTTCCAAGGACTGGGTTAAATGAGACTCATTCATCACATCTCATTGAAGAGGTTAAGAGCCTAGCCATAATGTGGCCTCTAAGATGTAAGAAGACATTAGACTGGATTTACATAACACAGCATTGCTCAAAATTCCCGTTGTTAGCAATTCTACTTGGATCGGCTTCACTGCTAAGATACTGTCTTACCTTCTCTGTTTGAATAAAGAATGATGCATATGAATACAAATGGAAATGCTGTGGTTTCAAACTGTTCTGTCTGTAAAAAATGGGGGTGGCTGATCGGAGCTCATTTTCAGTCTAACAAATGGTTAGTTCCTCTATGTACATGATTTGATAAGTATGGAGTAAACAATAGCAGAATAGAAAGAAATGCACTTCTGGCCTCTAATTAAACCATGTAACATGAAGTCTGTGTGGTTGTCTGGCAACAGAGTAATGATTTTTCAAGCCTGGAGCTCAGAGGAAGTTTCTCAGGGTGGCACACTGTGTGCAGTGTTCAGGCATCTCCCTGCTGGAGCTCCAACCTCATCCTGCATTGCACAAATTTCACTTTCAATGTCTGCTTCAGCTGGTCCCCCTTATGACTGGGACTTTAATGGGAAGGTTAAACCAGGGTGGGAGTGTGTGGAAAAGTGCTATTGAGGATGTGCTTGAGTACTGCGCGGTTATAACACTTAAAGCCTCATTTAGTGTATAGAGCAGTTTGGCCACAGCAAAACATCTGCTTGTTGTAAAGGGATGAGGATTTTACTTCCCCCAACTCCCTCCTAGCACCAAGCACACACACACATACACACACTCGAGCAAAATCATGTGCACGTGCACACACACTCACACATACATGTACACACACATGCAAATTAACACACACACACACACACACTCAGCTCCAACCTGCTGGCCTCTCTTCCTTCCCTTTCACAAGAGCCAGCTAATCATAATAACCTTCAGAAACTCCTCTAATGAGGTACGGGTCAGCCCTGGAGATGTGGCTCAACGTCTGCCCGAGCAACTGGCATTGTGTGTGCATTTCACTCATCAAACAAAGCAAGCATGGCTCTTCTACTGCAGAGATTTCTTTCATTCATAAAGGATTGGTTTGAAATGCAGGGCAACTCTTTTGAGCTTTGCTTAAAATAAGAAAAAGGGACACGGGTTATGTTTTAATTGAAGCCATTACATCATTACATTCTCCAATGAAGGTGCTGTGAGGTTATATACTAAACCCCAGTTTTTTTGTTTTCTATATTAACAATCTTTGCCTGTGGCAGAGAGAATGTGATTTTTATTTAACATTCACTCACACTGCCCCATTTTCCAAGTTTCTTTTTTAAAGCTCCACAGTACTAAAGTTTGGCGGAAAATGTGTCTGCTGTTAAGTTGACAGGGGAAAAAAACGTCCTGACAAGTTGAGAGCAATCACTTCTAGAGGTGGAGTAGTCCCATAAGTGCAGATGTTTTCTAGAAAACACAAAACTTTGTAGCTACTTTCTTAAAGTAGGAAAAGAACAAACTGTTTTAGAAGCACAGACCAGCAACATGTAAAGCTAAACCTCTGAGTGTAACCAAATAATACAATGTCAAGAAAAAGACCAGAAGAAGGAAATGATCAGAGTCAACAGCATAACCACAAACAAAGGCCCGGCACACAAGAACCGAAGATCCGTTACCTGCGAAAGAGCATAAAACAAACAGTACAAAAGGATCATCCAGAAACATTAACAAAAAATACAATTACTGTCCATACAGCCCTCAAAGCAAGACAATTATACACACAGAAAAATCAGCATTATTCCTGAACCACACTTTTCTTAGGGCTCTGTACCAAAAGATGAATGACCTGTAACAAGTTCACAAAGCACTTCTTTAGAGAACCAGGTGCTTGAAGAATGCAGAGGGCATGAGGCATCACACTGTGAGCAGATGGACCAAACACCAGGAAGAAGCCTCTTGTAGCCACTAGTCTGATTACATCAATACTGCGTGGTCACTGTAGTCAAACTGCATCACGATTACATCACTTGTGTAGTCACTACAGATAGATTACATCACTCTTGCTGAGTCACTAAAGACAGATTACATCACTCTCATTAAGAGTAAAGGTATTATCAAGTTATTTGGGAATGTTAGGAAGAAAATGAACACTGCCATGGTATTTTCAATAATCAGAGGAAACAAGTCTTTAAAAATAGTTGCCATACTTATTTACAATATAACTGAATACTACTAATAAATAAAACCAAAAGACAAACAAATACCAAAACAAAGTCTGTTACTGGATAAAAGTGAAATGAGAGAAAAAGGTAAGAAATTATGTGACGTCAATATCAGTATGTCCTGCCACCACTAGCTCAGTGTTGCCTGGGTGATGTGTTCTCCAGGAGGTCTGTAATGTTCTCCAGGAGGTCTGTAATGTTCTCCAGGAGGTCTGTAGTATTCTCCGGGTTATCTGTGGTGTTCAGGAGGCCTTTTCCAAACAATCCTGAACACATTAGTGCTCTCCCATCCCCACCCACAGAAGAGCTGTGCTCCCCGAGCCAGTCATCTAGATCTTTGGTTTATTCCTCCTTAAGACAACATGACAAATAGTGTGAATATGACTCCTGATTTGCAGCTCCTAAGGGGCAAGGAGCAAGAGGTGGGGGAAGGGCCAGCGGAGTTAGAGGGGGTTAGAGGGGGATTAAGGGTAAAACTCCACTGAAAACCTCCAGTTGCCCCTCAGCTAGAGGAAAAGCAGATGATTTGTGGGTCTGACCATATGGAAGCACTTAGGTGTGCGGCTCTCTCACGCCACGCTTGCTTCCAGTGTGCAGGAGAAGTTCGAAGTTCCTTCAATTTAACATCATCGATTGATGGTGGCATATTTAGTCCCTCCATGGGCAATGGTCTCTAAAACAGTCTCTAAAAAACACTTATTTGCTCATTGCAAAGACACACAAGGCATGTGACTGGCAGCTCGTCACAAGATGCAATTTACTGAGTCACTGATGTTTGTCATCATAAGTCTTAGTGCCTTGCTGCATTTCAAACGTCTCCTACTGTGAGCTGCCAGTCTCTTGGAAAAACAGACGGAGCAGTAAAGAGAGTGTAAAGAAAGTGTAAAGAAAGTGTAAAGAAAATGTAAAGAAAGTGTAAAGAAAGTGTAAAGAAAGTGTAAAGAGTGTCGTTCTCTCATGCAGTTCCACACTGTATCTACAATCAACTGGTTTGAATATCTGAAGAAGATTTACTGCAGATGTACGGTACAGAAGAGCATCCAAAACAGCCATGCCTGCTGCCTTAATGTTATTCTTATTTCATGTCGTTCCTGTTCTCTTTAAGACACTTTCTTCTCTAAAGCATACACAATTCCCTTTAAAACAAACACCCTTTTAAAACACACAATCCCTTTCAAAACAAGCCCTCCTTTAAAACACAACAATACCTTTAAAACAAACACCCCTTTAAAAGCATCAGTGGATGTGTTCAATCAGATTTCTAGTAGTAGGAAATGCACTCAAATATGCAGGTAATGGTTAGTCAAACTAAGAATAAATAAAAATTAAAACATTAAGAAACATATTTTACAGGTCCATTAAATGTGGCAGATAACTTGTATTTTCTAACTTGCATTTTCTAAGATCAGGGTCATCTGCTTTCTGTAGGGATTATGCAATGTGTAATAGCAGAAAGAAACAATGACTTGGTGTGCACTGTGTGCAACAGTTCCCAGATCAGCTTCTCACTGTGTGTTAGACCCAAGACGCACTCCACACATGGCACAGAGTCTGTCAAACTCCAAGGACTGAACTCACAAGAGTTGTAGGTTGCAGGTACTGCACTGGGATCAGAGGTCACGCCCTCTCTCCACCCTCTGATAGACTCTGTTGCCACAGCACTCTCCCTAACAGCGAGGTCGTTGATTCAGGGCACGGAGCTGCGGCCAAAACGCCCGACTGGCCTTCACCAAGTAACACAGAGCCAGCACACCGTCCATCACCACACAGCACGCACAAATGTCCTGTTGCCATGGAGAAGCCAAATGGGCCGAGGGGAGCAAGGGGGAGGGGAGTGCACAGAGTTGAGATGGACAAAGAGGGGTTTCTTCAGGGGTTTCTCTTTCCAGGGTGCTCACCGGACTCCAGCGCTAGTGACATAGGGTGAATCAGCTGTGAACGGCTCTGTGAGGTTGCATGACAATGCAGGGATTATTACCACTGATACAGCATTTCATTAGGAAAACAAGGAGGGATAAGCATGAGCAATTTCTGCTTTACTTCAAAGGCCTCCTGAAAACCGACTGGACCGACTTTGAAAACATTTTTAGCGCTGCAAGTTGCTCCATCAATCACATTCGAAAGTGCAATTAAGCACATGCAAGAACACAACAGGGCAGGTGCAAAAACAGAGCTGTGAGCCCTGACCCAAATCTTACATTCACTCAGAAGTGGTGCACTTAAAGATCATACAAATCAGAATTCTGCAGATTATGTGTTGGTGAACTTCAGAGAAATTGCAGCACATTACAAGAGTACTTATGGATGGATATACTGTTGTAAATTGCTGAACAGAAAGGATTTTGTTTCTCCAGATAGCAGTGTGAGGATCTCATATTCATAGAATTTAAAGGAAAACTGTTTTTGTGGTATTAATTACCATCATTCTAAAAGTAAATCCTTTTTGTGAGTGCCTTGTCTGACGACTTTTCTAATCTGCACCTGTACTGAAATTATATCTTAAGCCTCTGTAAGACAAGTTTAACATATGTAAAAAGAGATTAAAAAAAGAGAGATTACTGATGTCATATTAAACAGCTCACTGCTAATCTCAGATATAATCCCAGCACATAACATATGGGATGTAATGGAGTACAGTATGTTATGCATTGCGCACATCTTACATTAGTATCTCAGAGTCTGTCTCTTTTTCTAGAGTCTAGAATCTAGACCAACAAATTTCTCTATCAAAAATAAACAATGATACGTTTCCCTTGATAGCATTACTCGAGCTACACACACACATACACGCACAACCCAACCACATTCACACACCCCTTGGGTTGCCAGGATTCCCTAACCTTCCTCATTTCCATCTCCTGAAAACCATCTCCATAATGAACTCTAAAGCCTGGTCTTCAGTATTACAGTCACTCCTCCCAACATTCTGACTCCTAAACCCTCCTGTAGTCTTTCCTTCATTTAATAGAGAGGAGGCACTGGCAGGGGAAGTGATTAGGTGCAGGTTCTCCCTACTCCTTTTCAAATTCTTAATCCTTTCAGCAACAGCGCAATAAAAGGAAAAGTCTGTAGACATCCTGCCACTGTAGGCCCCTCTATCTTTTTCTTTTCCCAACAAAGAAATTGGCTCCTCATGACCTTTTCAAACAAGAGTGGAATAGTAGACGTTATTGTTTCTCACTTTGAAATGCAACAATCTCCACCCGCCTCTCAAGCCAGTTTCCTAGTTATGGTCTTTCGTCCCTTAACATCTTAAACATTTATAGAGAAAACATCAGAAGCAAAGTGTGTCCAACCCCCCCCCCCATGTTTAAAGTAGTTTTTTGGATAACAGCCTTCTAAAAATTAGACCAGACACATTTAGCAACTCCGAAAAACACAAAACAACAATGAACAAGGGGCGGCAACACACTGGCATGGCAAACGAAGGTCTTAACACACCTTTCAACACATAACGCATTCTGGGTGTTAACATGCCGTCACTGTGCGGCTTAGAGTAATGTGTTAATAAGGGTGGAGTACAACGGGTGGAGTAGGGCATGCTGTAACTCCACTACCCTCAGGAGCAGTGAGCAAAAAGGCCGGGGCAGGACGCTACACAGCAGCACTTAGCCTAGAAGATCGGAATGGAGGGGATTTGGTGTCCTGACAGACCAGGTGCGGTGTGTCTTTGGTTCCCATGCTTGTCCTAATCCCCAGCGCTCCAGAACACCAGGCAGACACACAGCCTCCAAAAACAAGTCTGACTCTCAGTCTCAGCAATGCTAGTTGTCCCTCCGATTTAGTGACGCGTTCCAAAGGTAATACACATTTCTTAAGTATCAGTCAGTGTTTTCCGAGGTACCAGTGACAAACGGACAGGAAAGGGCAGGACATTGTACCGCACTTACACTGCTAAGAAATGGTCACAATCATTCAAGCAAAAACATTTGGTCCGTCTTCACCATTAGAAAGCAGAGACGAGCAAAGGGAGAGAAAAGCACTTTATCAGCAGACCATCAGCTAAAAAAGCGAGAATGGCTGTGCAGGACAGAGGGATGCAGTTTCTCGGCCTGGAAGGCTCCACTCTCCCATCTCACACAAGTATAGTTCACCTGAGGACGCACCACCAAAACTGACAGACTTAAAAAGAAAAGTAACTTAAAATATGAATTTGAGAGTCATGGTGTAATTTAAAATAAATAAGTATACCTGAAGTTGTGAGAATACACCATTTTTGATGTGTACATCATGTCATTGTTGTGTGTTAAAAAATAATAAACCTCATCCAATGACTATTCATTTATTATAACTCAATTTCACATTTACAGAAACTGCATAGCTTTTATCTTGTCTTTCAGCAGACAGTTCAGTGGGAAAATATGGCCAGAAATGACATACAACAAACTCACAGTACCAGAAAGCAAATCCAGATCACAAAGGCAATTTCACACAAACAGAAGCAATAAACAAACCAAGTAATTTAAAAAGTCATTAATGGAGAAGGGTAACAACTATACTCCTGGCTGGAAACTTTGAGCAGTAAAGATACTTTATCTACAAAGACCTTGACCAAGGAGAGTCTTCGATTTGTACGTACATGTTTATGCATTAGTGAAGTCCTGTGAATATTTGCTTCTTTTAATATCGAAAAGTTTAGATAAAATGAGATAAATCCAACAGTAATAAATGGCCATGGTTTTACAGACACAGAAGAACAAAGAGAATACGGTAGACCTCAGAATGCAAGATATTTGTGTTCATTAACATTCATTCGAGATGCATGTGAAACAATGCACACATTCCATTTTACTTAATTCAAAAAGGGCTTTTTTTTTCCCCTTCTGGGTATTATTTGAGCAGCTCTGATTCATGCTGATCCTCTCCATTACCAACATCACCATTATCATACTCTCTGTTCCGTTACATCTGGTGAACTTCCAGAGAATCACAAATAAGCTCTGACAGAGGGATGAAATGCTATGCTGTAATTCTTTGATAGTCTACACAGCAGTTGAAAGAAAATGCTTGAAAACCAAATTGTGTCATTTTGGACAGAACAAATACTATATTAATACACTTTGTAACATGAGGTCCCATTTGTTACAATAATTACCAGACTTACTTTGAACAAAAAGCTTTCACAGATAAACACAAAACAAAATTATTTAAAAAATATGACACTGGAGTAGATAAAAATATTGTTTTTTTATTCTTATTTTGCCCTTACACGGTATAAAGTGCACTAATTGTTTTGGCAGCACATTTTGTAGAAGAGAGGTAGCAAATTTCAAACAATTTTGTGAAAATGTATCTTCCACTCTGGGACTGCTTCACATCTAGGCAGCATGAAATCCAAAAGAGAATAGAGGGTGAGGTGAGCAGCACTTACAGAAAATAGGGGCATTTTTACATTTTGCTAATGAACTGGACATAATAAGAACAACCATCAAAATCTACTTTTTTTTTGTGCATCAAAAAATAAAGAAAATCAGACCCTGGCCCTAATCCTAGAGTGGAGTGATGATCTGAAAAAAATGGAGGGTTGAAAAGGGGGGGGGGCATTTTTTGTACTTGTTACATAAAACACATAGTTCTTGCATTTGAAAGGCTACTTGGTCATTTTGGCATTTCTAGTTTTGCAACTGAACATTGACAGCATTGTCTACAAAGATTACAAATTACAAACATCACCTTCCCAAAAATATATACGGCAGCCACCCTCTTTTTTGTAAACATGTGAGATCTCTGTACATTTTACATTATTATTTTGACCTGGAGGAAAAACACCACAAGTTGTTGATGGGCGTTTCAGTCCTTTTTAGGTTTTCTGCATTACAACCTGAAATTTGCCTGTAAAAAAAAAAAATAATAATAAAAATAAAAATTTAGATGTTATTTTGATTGTTAAAGTACTACCAGTGTTCTCTGCCTGTGTATTTAAAGTCATGCACGTTCTGGATGATGGAAGTGGATACCCACATGATGGCATCAAGGAAACATCAGCAGTCACTGTGCCCTCTAAGCCCATGCCAGACAAGGCCCCCCGCAACAGGCCACAAGAGAACGCCAAATACTGCCAAACAAAGCCACAGGGAACATCTCATCTATCACAACACTTGAGGATGATTTTTTTTTATGTGTTCCATTATATGCAGTCAAAAAGGACAAACCATTTTTTCCATCGACATTCACTCCCTATGTTATTTGGGACACTCGGTTATTAAGTACACTTGGTAGTGCACGGTTACCAGTGCAACATCCAGAAACATGTCAGAGTGGAGACTGGGCTCAGAGAAGCTAGGTTTAGGGCTAGGGTCCCTGTGAGGGAACCCCGCTCAGCACCAACTCTGACGTCAGGAAGTGACCCGTGATGAACAGGCTAGAGAATGCTGGACAAATTGCAACAGAACAGTTACAGTCTATAAAATGCATATACCACTATTTTCTTACTTTAGGAGCTTCTTCAAGGTGCTGCTTTCCACTTGAAACTTGAGTCAACAGTACAAAGTTGTTGTCCTGTAAAACATACGTACCCTGCAGAAAAACAAATCACTGTCAGAACAAATGCTTCAAATATTATTGCAAATGTGTGTCGATTCCTTCTGAAGTCAAATGACAGACCTGATGGTTGGTCCTCAAGTTGTCAATTTGTTTTCTGAAGATACTGGACCAGAAATCTTTACAGAGGAACTTCATAATATCCAAGTCATCTTTGAAGGTGGGATAGTCTTTTGTAAGCCTTGTTAGTAAAAGATTTATAATTCTCAAGTATCATTTCACTGGGGGCGAACATGTTTCTATAACAAGGGACTCGAGGGCTGTGCTACGGTTGTTTCCTATCGCCACCTCCTGGACAAAGTCTGTAACTAGCATCGACTACGATAACAGGAAACGTACGTGTAAGCTTTTTATTTACCTCTCTATTAGACCTTGTCCCACTCTGAAGCCCATTCCTTCTAGTATGGATAAACCAGACACTCTCTCCTTTGAAAAGAAAATAGCTCCAGTAAACAAAAAATAGAAAGGCAGCTGATGTATCTCCTCATAGGGAGGCGCTATAATTTGTGCCAAACCATGACAAATCTACTGTTCCCACAGGTTTATAACTTTGGTATAGTGTGTTTAAAGTTGGCTGACACAGAGTCAACCTACATTACCATATCAATGTCTTCCCGCATCGTCTGCTCCTTGTAAACGTAAGACATTATCTCCATGTGAAGAAACTCGAAGAGCACGTCGTCTGCCATACTTAGGGACTCACGCCCACACTAACCAGGTTCCTCTGGCTGCTGCTGATCTGTAAAGTTATATTTATTGATATCCAGTGACGTAATTGTCACTCGTACACTTACGCAACACTGCGTCACGTGGGAAAACGACTGCAAAACGACGAGTAGTTTAGTTACCGAGGCCTTTCCTACATTGGCCTGCAGTGAACGTGTGTATGACTGGAAAACAAGTGTCACATACTGTAGCTATGTGATATATGTCAGCGATGATTTGTGTGCGATAATTAGCGATTGCTTCCTATAAACGATATAACGTTACACCAAAAAAATCACAATATGCTGAACATTAACATGTATAACCGAGAAAACCAAATGCATGCTGTAATTAACATACTTACAATGTGAAGGAGAGAGCAAATACCGTGTAACGCCAAGCAATCTAAAAAAAAAAAAAAAACTCCTGGATGTTTTATTTGAGACGCTTGAACTACAAGAACATTTTCTACTACCGCCACCTTATGTGTGGGAGCTGATCCATGACAGCTGCAGCGGAAAGTCTCTAAAGCCATATGGATATAATACTCTTTTGGTAATAAAAAAACGTTATGTATTATTTCTTTTTGTAGCAGTATAACTATAAAGGTTCTCGGTCCGTAGCTGTGATCTTAAAACAAACCCTAGAGATACCTAGTTAGCTAAATTTCTGATACTGTAGATGGCAGTATTTATTATTATTCAGGGCTTTTGTCAACACGCAGACGAAGTAGAAAAATTGCTAAGAGAAAATGGCTAGCTGCAGGTTAAACAAGCGAACGTATTTATGCCTGGATGGCTAGCCAGCATAAATAGATTCAGTTTCAGCTTCAGTGGCCGAGCAAATGAGCTAGTTATAAGGTTGATCATAGGCTCAGTAGCTAAAGTACAAGCAGCGAAATGATTATTCTAGCACTTGTAGCCAGGTAGCTACCTACATGTCCGTTAGCCATGGCAAGAAATGAATCAAGCAGGAAGAATTATATACCTACCTACCTAAGTTGGCTCTGATAATGACTGAGTGGATGTCTCTTTAACTTATTTACCACTGACAAAAGGGCAAAGAAACGACAGAGCAGATAAACTTATGTTAGAGTGTCCCTAAGTGAGAATTAAAAAAAAAAAAAACCCAGGCCGTGTCGCCTTACGTTAACAAACCATGGACGTTTGACAATAGTTTCGGGTTGAAAGCTGATGAGAATAAGAATAGTCTGGTGGAAAGCTGATGTTTCAGGTAAGATTTATTTTTTTTAACACAAGTTAAAATACAAGAGATGATGGACTCTTTAAACTGAGTCATGAATCTTGTGATACCTAGATAACAAGTGGATGATGTGTTTGCTAAAAATAAATAAAAATGGCTGCAATAATAAATCCTCTGAACATAGTGCATGTACATGCATGGTAAAACAAGATGTCCTACACCAGTGGTATTCAGATCTGGACCTGGAATCCAAATCCTGGATTTTGTAATGCCTTGTAGTTGATTAAATGATTTGTGTGACTGGTTGGCCACTTTGTCATGAGTCCCAGGTGGAACACCTGTAGGACCTGGAACATGAGAACTGGGACTTGAATACCACTGTCCTACACGATTGGTAGTTGTTTTCTTGTTGTTTGTTTGAATATTTGTATGATTCTCCTTTGCTGTATGTTTCCTAGATTATGTAAAGCAACCTTAGGTGTGAGCAAGACGCTGTACAAATTAAACAATCATTATTATTATTATTATTATTATTATGTCTATGCTGTACCTCTGTTATATATACAGCATTGACAGATTTCAAATACTGACCAGTTCACTAATCATAACCACATAACTAACATGTTGGGTACTGATGTGTATTTTAATTGCACATCTGTTAGATTCTATATCCAATGGGCAGCTGTGTGAGAGGGTAGACCATGAGCTTCAGTGAGAAGAGGCCGAACAAGTGGTGGACTGAGTCAGACACGTTCGCCATGCTCTCCCTCATCGAGCAGCTGGACCTGGTCCGGGAGCTCGACAAGAAGCGGCAGCGTAACGATTCTCATTTCCGCCGCCTGCGTCAGGGTCTGGCCAGGTGCGACGTACATTTCACCGTCAACCAGATCCGCAACCGCTGGAAAAGCCTCAAGCACAAGTACCGGAAGATCAAACTGGCGAGCTACCGCAGCCCGGCAGCACGTCTGTCCGCCATGGAGTCCTTCCGCTACTTCCGCAGGCTGGACCGCATGTTGGCCTGCAGGGCCCGGGTGGGAGGCCCCGACGAGGGAGGCTCGAGTAGCAATCGAGGCCCTGCCGGCCGTGTGGACGCGGACGATCATACTAATAGTACTGCTCCTGTGTTTAATTTGTTTTTGTTTTGTTTTATTTTTTTGCCTGCCATTGCTTCCATGCATGAAGTAATGCATTTCTTCAATCAGTAATCACTAAGCCAACTGCACGCCTCCTATTCAGTTTTTGAGCTGATTTACATTTGGGAGTTTACCATAAATGCCGTTATACCTGTGCAATGCCGACGTATCTGTGCTTGCAGTGTGCACACGTGTCCTCACTCAGCTCTGTCTTGCCGCAGTTTTAGGTGATGCTGGCCAGTCGTGTGCACTTGCACCGTGGCCTGGTGCTACTTCTTCGCTCGAGTCCGAAACCGAGAGCATCGTGGCTAAGCTGGAAAGCAGCGCAGATGAGGCAATGAACCCAGAGCAGCTGGGCAGCATGGAGCCGCCCAGCTGGGCTGCGGGTGCTGGAGAAGCAGTGACCCTGGGGCTGGCAGGAGAGTACCTGTACACGGTCAAGACCGAGACCCAGTCACAGCTCAGCCCCACTGACAGTACTGAAAATACTGAGAGCATTGGAAGCAACAAAAACACTTTTGCAGGCAAGTGTCTGGTTAACACTGTTGACATGACTACAATGTGTAGGTCTTTTGTAATGTTTTATTGTAGATTGTGATTATTCTATTTTTACCTTAAGACCGTTGTCCAGCGTTTTTTGTTTGTTTGTTTTTTTGCTGGATATGGACAAAAGATAGCTTCAATCAGCAGAAATGTTTAGTGAAGTCATTTCCGATGCACTTGAATTATATTTTCGTACAGGCACATCTGAGGACACCTGCAGGCTGATTTTACAGCAGCTCACCATTCTGAACCAGCAGCTGGAGGAGCAGCTTGCTGAGCAGAAGGCCTTCCACTGCAGCATGCTGGGCATGATGGACCGACAGGTGGAGGTGCTGGAGCAGCTCTCCAGCCTGACGCGCAGGCAGCCATACCAGCCTGAGCCCAGCCAGAGTGGCACCTCAGTCAGCCAGAAAGTGCAGGAAGCCCTGCTGCGAATCCTGCAGGGGGTGGAGAGCCACCACACGCTTCAGCATGGCCTCTCCAGACCTCCACCAGCGGAGCCCACGACTCCTCCCTGGACCGTTTCTCTTGTGGAGGTCCACAAAAGGTCACCTTCTGCTGTGGAGGAGACGAGCAGTGGGGCTGATGCCAGCAGTAAGCTCCCTTCCCCAGCGCAGCTCCCCCCCTCTCCCAGGAACGGTGCTCTGCAGAATGGCCTCTGTTAGCACATGAGGGCCACCTGTCCAGGGGGCTTCAGATATGTCATGGGCATTGAAAAAGACCAGAAAGGAAGACATTGTCTTCAGATTTTTGTGTCCTAGTACATTTGGTAAATTATTTAGTTATGAAATATGCCTGGTGTAGTTCTAAATAAATATAAAGAACGTAATTAAAATTTGACTAATTTAGCATTTTTACTGTGATCTACCATGCTGACCTATTATACATTGGGTACCCATTCTCTCTCTCTCTCTCTCTCTCTCTCTCTCTCTCTCTCTCTCTCTCTCTCCATCTCTCTCTCTCTCTGTGTGTGTGCGTGCGTGCGTGCGTGTATGTAAAAACTACCAAAATATTTTTTGATGTTACATTGATTAATGTAGACATGATGGTTATTTTCATGAGCCAGGTGCAGATTTTGGTGCAGCATTTTGAATGACTTCATCTTCATGGAATGAAAATAGGCACTTTATTATCTGTGAATCACGGCAGGTCTCAACACATTTGGTCTTTGATACATGCATACAAAAGTTGTTAAATATTAAGGATTCTTATCCATGCACAAAGACTGTTATGTGAAAAGTGTAATTTTTCAACATGTTGGTACATTCAAGAGTCCTTTGTGACAACTGCACGTCTTGAGTACTTCGCATTTCATGAGAGGTGAAGGGCTGGCTCAGGGAAATCGGAAGGCCATGGAATTAGGGAGCGTTGTTGCGTTGCTAATTTCAGGAAGACTTGGTACTTTGCCAGTAGTAGTGCAGTCTGCCACCGTTGGCTTGCTCACTGGGGCTTGGACTCAGACGCTTGTAAAGCTGCTTTGAGACAACGACTGTTGTAAAAAGCGCTATATAAACAAACCTGATTTGATTTGATATGATTAACGATGGTGTATGCCAGGCATGAAACAGTTACAGCAGTAATGAAATCATGTGTTAAATAATAAGACTTCTGACAGTGATTGGATATGTATAAATCTGCTATCGTTTATGGTGGTATAACTCAAACCTATGAGCTTGTGTGTGCGTGTGTGTTTCTAGAGTTTCAGGGGAAAAAAAAACACATGGGATTTTAATTCATCAAACACACTGGACTTTGCTAAGATCTGAGGAATGCTCTGTGTCCACCTGGCTCACCATGGTTGAACAGACTAACACGGTGAGCTTGGAAATGTACTCTCATGTTGTGTTTCCACCTCTGTCTTTGTCTTTTGTAAACCACTCGTGGAGCAGCGTTTACTGTTTACTGCATTCGATCTCCAGGCTGGTTGAAAGGTTTGAGAAGAGGAATATCACTGACTTAAAAGACACTAACTACCACACCATCATTCATGTTCACCCAACGTTCTAAATGCACCTGCATGCAAATATTTTTTACCAAATACACCTGCATGCAAATATCTTTTGTCCACACCCTCATGGTTTTGCAGATGCAGTAGCTGTTAATGTAGGATGTTGTAGTTCTCCTCATGTCAGGCCCAGACGTGGTAAAACTTATCCAGATCCTTTTTTACTTTACAGACGTATTTGTGTTCAGTGCAGCAGAGCCTGAAGCAGGGTACACGCCTCTCCTTCCGCAGGTCTCGTACGTGTTCAACGCGTTTGTAACCAAGCCCCTGGTGTTTAGACTCATTCGCTAAAAACAAGCCCCTGTCTGGCATTTACAGAGGGAGGATGAGATTTTTTTGTTCAAAAGTGCAGAATGTTTATACACTGCTTATTTATTAATCAAATATCTCTTTGTTGAAATGACAAATCTAGTATAAGAAAGGGGAATAGATTAGCCTACAAGTGTGACATGTTGAATTCAGAAAAACATGCTGCTGATTTCCATTTCTTTATTTTTATACAATATTCAACAGAACTTGAACATGTAGTCATTATTAAAACTGATGCTGATTCATTGTCAGTTACTTTGCAAACCTAAAATTTTAAGTTTACTAAAGATTGTCTTAAGTAAGACTACATTAGTTTTTACACTAACAAATATTTTATTTAAACTGTTCTTTACTAAAATAATAATTGTACCATGGATGTATCATACACACAGACACACACACACAAGATTTGCTTTAGTATCATCTGACAAATGTTTCTTGCACCTTGGAGAAAGAATAATTTGGTAAGACACTGGATCAGCTACATTATACACTATGTTCACCCGACACATTCCCATAGTGTGGGTGGGTTGTGTCTGTTTTTATCTGTGTATTTATTTATTTATGTATTTACTCACTGATTGCTGTAGTTTTACTAAATCAAATGAGCATTAGGCCAGCAAGCAACGAATGTCATGTAGGCATGGAGTGAATAAAACAAAAGTTTTATAAGCAGTGCATTGAAGACAAGTCTTTTATCACCTCAGAAATTAAAATCAACTTGAAACAATCATGTTACTGTGTGTATGTTCTCCCTTTTTTTGTATTTATTTGTATTTTTCGTAGTCAGTAACTGTTAGGTTTTAGCCTCTGTTCAGTCTGACTGACACAGAGTACCTTCAGGGTTTGACCAGAGATTAGTTCAGCCCTCAGTATGCCTTGTTATGACAACACGGAAAACAAATTCACAACACACAGGTATCAGGAAGATGCTGTAAAGTTTATTAACAATATAGTACGTTTAAGTAGAAGGAAATGATGATGTGGAAGAAGGGTGATGGTGTGGGGTAAAATGATTGGCTTAAGGTAGAATCAACAAATACATGATTGGTCTTAAGGATGGGGTGAGAAATTCCAAGAAGTGGCTTCCACAGCTTGGGCCAGTCCAACGGTCAAAAAAAGGGGTTTTTTGTGGGTATGCTTAAGGCCAAAGGACAGTCTAGAAGATAATTCAGACTGAAGTCCAACCGCCAGATAGTCTAATGAGAGACATTTAATTCAGAATGAAACATGGATCATGGATCATTACATTCCCTTACAGTAGCATTTAACTAAAACCACCTGTGGGTACATATTATTATATTATTTATCCATCTTCCACCAATTATCTGGGTCTGGACTGCAGGGGCAGCAGCCTAAGCAAAGAAGCCCAGGCATCCCTCTCTGCTGCCACCTCCTCCATCTCCTTCGGGTGGATACCGAAGCATAATCCCTCCAACATGTCCTGAGTCTTCCCCAAGGTCTCCTCCTTCTCCCTCCTTTCTAAGGAGACATCCAGGAGGCATCCAGACCAGATGCCCAAACCATCTCTGCTGGCTCCTCTCAATGCAGAGGAGCTGTACTCCAAGCCTCTCCCAGATTGCTGAGCTCCTCATCCTATCTCTAGGGGAGAGTCCAGCCACCCTCAGATTTAGAGGTGCTGATTTTCATCCCAGCTGCTTCACACTTGGCTTCAAACTGGCCCAGAGAGAGCTGGAGGTCCTGGCCTGATGATGGCAATAGGATCACATCATCCACAAAAAGAAGATGTGAAATCCTGAGGCCACAATACCGGACTCCCTCCACCACTTGGGTGCACCAGGAAATTCTGTCCATAAAAGTTATGAACAGAATTGGGATTAAAAAGATCCTCAAAGTATTCCTTCTACCACCCAATGACTTTCCCAATCGCAGTCAGTCTGCAGCCCCCCAATCTCGCTGTATACAGTGTTGGTCAGGAACTGCTTTACTCTCCTGAGTCATCTGACGGTTTCCCAGAACCTTCTTGGCAGCAGTCCATAGTCGTTCTCCATGGCCTCATCAAACCTCTCCCACACCCAGGTTTTTGCCTCAACAATAGCCAAAGCCATGATTTGGTTGACCCTTCAGTTCCTATCATCTGCTCTCTCTGGAGTCCCACAAGCCAACCAACTAGGACTCTTTTTTCAGCTTGAAGAACTTCTTTACCCGAAGTGTCCACCATCGGGTTCAGGAATTGCTGCCATTACTTTTATCTTGGAAACCAGGCCATTGAAAGACTGCTGTAAATACATTTTTGCTGTTTGCAACATTTTGTTTTTTATTATGATGTTTACAATAATATTATGGTGTTTGGTGTGGGTATTTTAATTAAAGTAATTTAGTAACCTATTTAGATAAATTAGGTTGCCAAGAGGATCACTGAGAGTTCCTGATTTAAGTACCAGTTATGAGTTGCAGGTTAATTTTGGGTCCTAAATATCCAGTGGGCCTATAAATAAATGTAATAAACATGCATATGCATTCAGTAAAAGAGAATCAGCAAACCAGGACAGTTATTTAGGTCATATCCCTAAGAAGACAATCTTAGAATTGCTGAGTTAGAGTAAAGGCATGAAGCATGTCCAAGTTATAAAACGGCTGCAGAATCTAAATGTAACCTTATAAAAATACAATACTACCACATTAGAATTATTCCATGTTAAATAGACTTTTCACTGTACTCAAACTTCTAAGATATAACATGTGCCCTTTGTGCCAGCACAGTCATTTTTCTTGTGTTCAGCATTATTTACTGACATACAAGGTAACCTAAAAGAACTTTCATTATTCCAAAGTCGTTGACACATCTATCTATGAGTGATAAGATGTAGAGAGGTAAAACAGCCACAGATAAAGGACAGGAAGCAGACCAGTACAGACAGCTGAGTAAGGGATTGCATTACAGCAGGACAGAGAGAGGTCACACACCCACTTCCACTGGGCCCTAGTACTAGATTAGGATTTATGAGCATTCCTTCATTGATTTTCACATTAAGTTGAAAAAGGCCTGGTTAAGATAAGATAAGATAATACTTTATTAGTCCCACAGTGGGGAAATGTACATTATTGCAACAGCAAGGGACAGCAATTCACTCAGTATAAGAAATAAAAAAATATAAACATTTTTGCCAGTCCAACAGTATGTACCCAATCAAAACAGACATCTAAAAATATTAACAATAATTTTAGTTTGCAAATTTTGATGAAAGAAGAAAATGCGGCACACAGTAAGGTGTACTTTAGGATGAGTAGAAAAAATAAAAAATAAATAATTGTCCATTGCTATGTGTATTAAAATGAGACTTTAATGATCTGCTGGGAGCAGCAGGAAGGACCTGCAATAACACATCCTCACACACTTAGGATGAATCAGCTCCTGAAGAACTCCCCAGTGCTGCCAGAGTCTCATTCATGGGGTGGGAGTTGTTCTCCAGCATAGATGCCAGTTTGGCAAACATCCTCCTGTCTCCTACCACCACCACTGGGTCTAAGGGGCATCCCAGGACACAGCCGGCCTTTCTGATACGTTTGTTAATTCTCTTTGTGTCTGCTGAAGAGATACTGCTGCCCCAGTATACCACACTGTATGCCACCACAGTGTCAAAGAAGGTCCTCAGGAGTGTCCCCAGTACTCCAAAAGA